>JAUPMG010172813.1:0-10557 GCA_031762675.1 Pachysandra terminalis
TAGAACTAGAATTTTTACACCTAGACATTATAGATTTTTATTTTATGCGTTTTAGTTACTTATATCTTACTAGAACTGCTCAGGACTTTCGCTTATGATTAAAGTTGGGTAGCCAATCTCGTAGCAATACGGGGTGAAGGTTACACTTGGACTGGAAAATCCATGAAATTAGAAAAATCTGGTCTGGGTCGTTACAGGAAGTACTTCTCTAAGAAAATGTTATTGAATTTCTCCTAACTTACTTCCTCTACTTCCATCACTTCAAATGTAGTCTTCCACCATCTTCTTTCTTCCCCTTCTAACATAAACATAGCTAATCTCACCTTCTCTTCATCTTCATACATCATTGCCTCATAAATGTGTTCTAGATGGTCTAACCAATTCTGAGCCTCCACTGGATCATTGGTTCCCTGAAATGCAGTAGGTCCCAACTTCTTAAACATCTCTGCAGCCTTACTCGCCTGATTCTCATAGGATTGTACTACATTAGGCATTAATTTTGTTGGCTCATGATATTAGCTATGTCACCCAGTGTTCGATAAAGATCAGCCATTTCATGATTTTGCTCCCTACCCCCTCATGAAGAACTAGCACCAGTAGTGCCTACTCCTCTCCCTCTGGCCATTCTGAAATTAGATGGAAAAGGTAAGCCTAACATCTCAAATAAATATTAACTACACACATAATTCACTTGACATGATGTGCTAGCCAAACAACCATGCCTTAGCGCACACAACATCCAACAAACAAAAATTTAATTTCTAGGCTGTGATACCATTTTGTCACATCCAAACTCCAAGGTATACCCCATGAATCCCTAGGTAGTCCCCTAGCTCTAAAATGGAACTCTCACCCCTTCTCCACACACCCCTAAGAGGAGGCAAACCAAAATATCATAACAAACAATCACATACCAATAGCATCAGCTGAAGCAAACATATATGAAATGTCACTAGTATAATATAGCCAACATTCACTATTAAACTAAGCTAGTTCAAGAGTAATCATAATCTCGACATCATAACTGGTTCAAACTTCCAATGTTTAATACAACTCAATCAGTATAAAAATATTCATATCATGATTTAAACTTCATTGTCTTCCCATCCTCATCTTCGTGTTCCATCACCAAAGCTCTATCACCACATAGCCGGTCCACCTGAAATGTTAAAAGCCAAAATCTTGAGCTACGAGCTCAACAAGTACAATGTACTAACATGTTGAATCATGAATAATGGTTCACATGGATGCTTGCTATGCCATGATATATGCATTGGTTTATTAATTGTATGCAATGTCATGCCCAATTAAGCCATTATCCCAATCAATGGTAGGTTCAAACAAAATGAAATGCAAATGAATGTTGTCATAACTATGACCCTGGATATCCACGTTAGATCCCTACTAAGGCCACTGATGCATCTTAACGATCAAATGTAACAATTCTGGCTAAGTCCATCAGTAGATTCTGTGTGTACAACATAGTTTTAGGGCCTTTAAACCCATGGTATTCTCTTGTCCCATCGTCATTTTTGATCTAAGGTCCGTAACCAAGACAATCTTTTAGCCCGCGTGGAACATACCAGTTCACAATTATCTGACAAATTACTCTCATCACATATGAATGTAAACACCCAAATCCGGGTTATATCAATATAAGTGTTCAATACATCCCTTATATATACACTCTAGTCCAGGTTATATATGAGTACCAGTCCGAGACAAGGGGTAACTAATCCCTCTCTCATAGTCATCTTGACTTAAATGCCGTCCTTTTCGGTGTTCCGAGATCATCACTCTTTGGCACTCTTCATTGAGCCCAAGTGTCCTCACATCATCCCTTTGGTTCACATCACACGGAAACCAAAGTGTAGTCGTGTCACTGGGTCACCCTTCGGGACCTAAATGCATGAATGTCCCATTATATGCATTCCCTCTACATATGAGTTACATGTAATGCATAACATGAGAATCTCACATAACTTGTATTGATATGTCATAATCTTGTATCTAACCAAATGCAACACATGTCATTCAATTTGAAGAAGTCTAACATGTATACGTGATAGTATCACATAAGCATTCAATCATTTAAATCATGGATCTAATATGCGTTCGGCATATTAATCTTGTCATTCAATCTCACAATAATATCACATCAATATATACTTTATCTGTATACTGTGTCCATACCAGTCAGCTTACCGACGGGCATCGGTGGACCCTCACCGGTGGCATCGGTGGACACATATCATAAAAAACGTTACTGTCGGTGGATTGGTTGGTATACCGGTCAAGCCCAACGGTGGATGTTGCACAAAGGTGGATACTCTTGTATGACAACCCAACTACCGACATAACCTCAACAATCTAAACACTTCATCGGTAGACCCACCGGTGTACCGATCGGGCTGCCGACCAATACTCAAACAGATGGTGGTCTATCGGTGGACACCGACGATACACCGTTCAGTGCAACCGAGGGAGCACAAACTTAGGGTTTTCTGGGTTTAAACACACCAAAAATTCACTCTCATGCTTATAATCAATTTCACAACCATCTAACATTCTAAGACATGATTCTTCACATGATTCTAATACAATATAACACAACATGAGTTATATATGAGATTCAACACCATTAACTTACAATCTAAGCATGATCCTTATAAATTCTTATTAGATTCAAGCATTCACACACAATTTCTAAGATTTTATCCATCCAATAAGTAAAATCCCTTATCCATGAATCTCCGGAAGTACTCGAGGACTTACAAAGCAAATGCGTAGAAATCTGGTTGTAGAGGTTCACTTCCTTGGTGATTCTTCAGAAATCTTCCTTCTCATCCAATAGTTACAATAGAATGTTTTAGGGTTTCTATTGGTGTAAGTTAAGTCTTCTAACCCTTAATTAATCCCAACCCTTTTTTATCTTCTTTCTTATAAGAATGGATCTCAGCCTTTAGTTAGTTATAAAGTGAGAACGATTAGGTGTATTCACATATTAACTAAGCTATGTATTATAACAAAAAGAAAAGCTTACAACTAATTCTCATTAACTCCCTCAAGTATTACAACTTAAGTTCTATATTTTCATAAGTTACAGTTTAGTACAACCTCCTTCCTTGGCGAGATTGATTTCTTCCATCTCTTCCACCACTGACTTTGACCCATCTTGTAAAGTTACTAGAGATTCGGTCATGCTCGTCCAAACCTCTTTTACTGTAAGACATTATGGAACGATGTGTTCTTCATCAGGTTCTGGAGTCATCATGAGGTGCTTCTCGCTAGACTCCTCGCACCGTCATAAGCGGTAAAAAAAATTCCATCTTTTCGTTGTATTCTCACACATTTGGCTTCTTTCCTTCCTTCATCTTTCTTGTTTCTCCTCTTGCGAGAGGACTCTTCTGTTTCATTTTCAGCTATCAGATCTTACCATTTGGGCAGAGACTTCCCTCTAACTGGAGCTACTTGAGTTTCGTCGTCAGCTGCTTTCTCATCGAAGAAGATATCCTCTACATAATAAATTTCCTTTTGCTCAAAAGGATCAGTGCTAGCTTTCACTTTAATTTTCTTACCACACCATCTGGCCTTCAAACATTGGTGATAAGTAGAAGGGATGGCCTTATAACGGTGGAGCCACGGTCGTCCTATCAACACGTGAGACGAGACATCCGCATCAACTACATGAAACTTGATCGGGGATCGAATGGACCCTATTGCTAAGTCAATGGTAATTTACCCCTTTGTCTTGTAAATCTCATTGTTAAAGGATATCACTTCCATTGGTTGTCTCACTATCCTTTTGGATGGAATGGCAACCGCTTGTAATGTTTTGAAGGGAAAAACATTGATTGACGACCCAGGACCAATGCTCGCTTGATCTCCACATTATTGATAGTAATGGGGATATACAAAGGTCTATTGTGACCAGGGCAATCAAGTGACACACGCTCTTCAGAGAACGTGATTGTTCCCTCTATCTCTCTGCAAAACCTCTTGGTTCCGGAGCTAATAGTTAAGTATTGTTCTCCAAGTTTAGCGGTGATATTCACAACGGCATCGGTCATCTCCTTTTTTGCAAGGATGATGAAACCCATATCCTCAGCACAAGCCTTTCTTTAGAGTTTGGCACTCCATGGCATCTCGATGAGTAATGGAGTTGATAACTCCTTTGCCATAGTCAGGCAAGGGATCCTCATGTACTGATGTAGAGTTTGGCACTCAAGCTCTTTGTTCCTTATCTTGTTTTAGACTAATCTTCTTAGAGAATATCAATCCTCTTAATTGTGCCCCACATGGCAATGGTATTGGCAGCAATTTTCTTTCTTCTTATCTTCCTCTATTGGAGGAAATCCTAGTTCAGAAAGATTCATTACTCTATCCTTAACCCATTACTTCAAGATGACTAATGTCTCTTTGATGCTACATGGGAGTGGAAGAGTAGGTCAAAAGGTCCTTTTCTGACTTCTAGCCTCATCGGCTTCTTCTTTCGAATGCTTCTTCTTTTCTACCATCATTGCTTGAGGAGTGGATTTTCCTTTTCTACCTGCCCCGCCTTTGAGGGTAATGGTACAACTAGTGTGTTTTGCCGATTGATATAACCGAGTAAAGGTTTCTATCCCCAAATTTTGTAATACAAAACAACAATCTTTCAACATTCCGTCGATACACATCAGCACAAGCCTTTCTTTAGTAGCATTCTCTCAGCAGTTAGTGGCGAGATCACAAAATCGCTTGACATACACTTCTAATCCTTCCTCGGATTTTTGTCTTTATTTTCCCAAGTCCATGAGAGTTATGCATTCATCGACAATAAAAAACTTTGGTAAGAACGCTATTTTCATTTCTTCCTAATTTAAAATAGACTCGTGAGGTAAGTTGTCATACGAGGTATATGCATGATCTGTTAGGGATCTTGAGAACTCCCTCATTTTCAACTCGTCGTCTCGGGTGAATGCTCCCATTGTACCGGTGAACTTGCTAACATGTTCTTTGGTGTTACCAATCCACCCATTGTATTGTGGCATTAATGGTGAAACTACATAGCCACACAGGATATTGTTTCTTCAAGATGGACATTGGATATGCAGGTCGAGTATCAACATTGAGCTCGATGGGTTTAGCTTGCTACTGTTGCAAGAGACTAGTGATCTCATCTCTAGTCACGAACCCATTATTCCCTATTAGTTATGGCTGAGGAGTATACCTTGAAGTATTGGCATGAGTTGAGGTTCGTGCTACAGGCACATTCCCCACAACCGGTTTGGCTGGAGGCGTGGGAGAGCAATTGTCTCAAGTGATCACCTTTTGAAGCAATTCCATCATCTTCGCTTGCATCTCATCGATTTTGTTTACTTGTATACGTATCGTTTCTATCTGATCATCGCGATCATCTATCTATTCCTCCAACTCTTCTTCGTTGTTTACCTTATGTTGGTTATCTGGTGAATCTTCCTCGTGTTCTTCAACACGAACAAATGATCTTGTAGTTCGTGCTACACCTTTCGTATTGTTCTTTAGTCTAGCCATCTCTTGTTCATCAAATTAGTATGAAGGAGACTATGGTCCCTAGTGTAGTTGCCAAAAATGTAACAGGTTCTTTTGTAAAGTGTCAATCCAACAATGAATTTAATGATTCGATGGAAGCCTAAGTCGATAGTCGACCGTACCCGATCTTTAAGAGAAAACTAAAGAACAAACTTAAACAAGGAATAGCGCAAAGACAGACTAACTTGGGGGAAAAGTGAATAAAGGTGTTTGGGTTTCTGTAGTGACCTAGATCCTCCATTAGAAAGGTTCCTTAACTTATATTCTGTTATAAGGTATTTTATTTGCATCTAACTATATAAATTTGCAGATTATATTAGTTTAAGGGTTATTTTAATAATTGAAGTTATTATTTTGGGGACCAAATGTAAATATTATGAAAATAGGGTAATATTAGTTATTTTTTATTTGTCTTCCAATCCCATACGTACTAGGGAGTTGAATTAGATTAGCTTGAAGAGAGAAAGGAAGACTATTATAAATATTCCCTTCCCTTCCCAAAGCTTGGAACATTAGATTCAAATTTGAGAGATTGAGATTGAGAGAGAGAAAAGAGAAGAAGAGAGAAAAGGGTTTAGATTTGGAAAACTAAACCCTAGTTCTTGTTGCAGTGCCAAAGGAAGAGACCAAAGGAGGAAGAAAAAGGAAAAAAGGAAGAAAAGAAGACTTTGGAAAGATATGAATCTCTGAGATCAGATCGGGTAAGTTAATTCTTACTGTACAATCATTTTATGAGTTCATGTGATCATATTCATGTTTTTGGGTGTTCTTGAGTGTTTGCATTGTATTTGATGATTTGATTGCAAGAAATCATGTTTGATATGCTAGAAATAGGTTTCATTATATTCTAATATGTTATACAATGAAAACTCATTGATTAGAGACCAATAGAATTGACCAAAATAGAATTAGGGATCAAAGGGATGAAAATCCCGAGATCTAGAATTCCCCATATCACACCCAATACGGTACCCACCAGTACACCGGCAAGGATACCGACCAGTGATTAAAAATAGGCATAAAAAGGGCTTCGGCACCAATCGGTACACCGGTGAGGGTACCGAAGTTCCCCATATATGAAATTGTAGAGATTAGACCATTGGTACCGACCGGTACATCGGCAGGGGTACCAACAAAGGCTTGAATTTAGCCAAAATGGGGCCTTCGGCACCCACTGGTACATCGACCGGGGTATCGAAGCTGCACCCAGATTGACACAATGAATAATGGTTTGGGATTTTGATTAGGATTTGATGTGGGATCGTACCATTGACCATGTAATTGACTCTTAGGACTCAAGATTGAACATAGACCTTCTCTTGGAGTTCCATAGTAATTTGGTATCCATTAATCAAATTGGACTTGATAGTAATTGAAATTGAATTGATTTGGTAATTATTTATAAACTGTTGCATGGATGTTAGGCTGATGTAGATTGTTAAGAAAGCCTTGGAGGAGGGAACTAATGGTTTCATATTTAGGGTTCCTATAGGTTGACTACATTCTTTTTGGGTTGAAATCCCCACTTAAAATAGGGAGGATGCTTGCCAGCTCCTACACGGGTTGGAATACCTTGAGTATCATACACTTTTAAGATAGCATCGGGTTGGAATTTTTGAGAGTAGCATCTACTCTAAATTAGCACAATGGTGACCTTCTGCCATGGGTTAGCGTACGGAATGAGGAGGTGACTTCCGGCAATTCTAAGTGGCCTTTGCTCGAAATTCTGGTATTGTAATTGGTTAGTGAAGTTTATGTGGTGCTTAACAAGCTATATTTGTCTAATTCACTCACTTGCATATCATCATTGCATTCCTTGTTTGAGCATTCATTTAGAGCATCTGCATTCCCATTCATTGCATCTCACAACATCTCATAACATCATCATATTTGATTGTTATATTGCATTCTTGTACTCACGACTTGTTATTGACTCTATTAATCTAATAAATGGATGGATGACACTGTTTGATGAACTTACTGGGCATTCCAAGCTCACGCAACTTCTCATGTTGTAGGATGAGAAGGATGATGGACATGGATTACTTTGCTATGGACTAGGACATGCTTTGGATTTGATTTGCTTGCTGCTAGATAGTTACTGCTCTTACATTATCTAGATTAGGGATTCGGAGAACATTGAATTCTAATCGGTTAGTTAGTTTATATTCTTTTGAGGCCATGACTCAGCTGAAGTCATAGACTATTTTATTTGGACTATTTATGTTTTATTTAGCTTCCGCATTTCTGATTAATAAAGGTAAGCATTTACTTTTATTTTCTTGTTAGTATTGGTATGGCAATCCACGTTTCAGCAATGGAACCCGAAGGTTGCACTACAAGATTCGTGCAATCCCGCATAGGGAATCGTGTTACAGATTTGGAGGTGTGACACCATGTACCAAAAATAGACCTACAACCACAGGGATCCAAGGGTACATGAAAAGGAGGAAACTTAGCATACTACCCAAATGCCTGACACAGTCATCAAAAACTCGTCAATATCACCCCTGAAAAGCCTATGAGACAGCTTTTATGCAGAATTAATTTCCAACCAGACCCTGCTTTGAAACATCTAAGGATTCCCTTTAAATTACTCACTTCCTTTATGAAGACTCTCAAGAAAAATAGCATTTCAACTGCGTACTGAAGATGAGAAAGCCTTGAACTGACACATTCTGCTAAGTGACCATGATAAGATCCCTATTGCTAAAAAGTTTAACGAGCTAGAAATGCACGCCTTGATCTTTGTTTGACACCAAATTATTCTCGACATAATAAGATCTAGGGAAGGGCGTTCTAACTATATCAACCCACCATTACTGATCAAAACAAATTATATCAACCCATCTTTCTTCCCACTCCAGCAAAGTGATAACTAATATATCCTACACGGCTACAACATGTCAGAGATTCTTAACCCTTAGACCAAATGAAAAGTGTTCCATTAAGAGAGATCAATAAGATAACTATCTTGAATAAACTGGATTAATAAAGTTGTCACCTACACCCAAGGATAGCTCCAATTCCTCCTAACAGACTCAAGCTCCTTCCGTATATATTTTTTTTTGTTGTTCAATAACGGATTTTATTAAGGGAAAGGAGAATGGAGTACAGAGATTATACAACGAAAGCGAAAAAGAAAGAGGAAGTAAAAGTGCAAAAAGGGCAAAGAAAATATGCCACAGAGAAGACTACAGAAAAGCCACGGTCTCCCAACACCTCATCATATCTGCCCACGAAACATCCTTGAACCCTGGATGAGAGCAAACCCATGAAACTGTCAAAACCATAATGGAATTGATGATCTCCTCCAGCCTCCTGCCTTTGTCTTCAAAAATTCTCTTGTTTCTCACATTCCAAATCCCCCATAACACCACGAAAAATAGAGCTCTATACATGATCTTACCCCGAGTACCAAGCCCTTGAAACTGTCACTGGAATAGCAATTCTTGCACCGAACAGGGGCCGACCCACGCAACACCTATGGATGAGATAAAGAATCTCCAGACCTGATCGGCAATATTGCAACCCAAGAACAAATGATTAACAGATTCCCCATGGGCCTTCCACATAGGGCAAACCTGAGGAGAGAGTGTCATATACGGTCTCCTCTTCTGAAGGATGTCAGCAGTGTTAATACGATAATGCAAAACAATCCAAACAAAAGCTTTTACCTTAGGAGGGACCTTAGCTCCCCAAAGCAAAGAAGGAGAGAAAAGAGGAGGAGATGAAGGACCAATAGCCAACAAGGACTTACAAAACAACTTGGTAGTAGTAAAGATCCCATTAGGCTCAAGACACCAGACCCTAGAATCATGAAGATTATCGGAGAGGACAACATTCCTAAGAAACTCAAACATTAAAAGAAGTTCATCAAATGCCACCCCAATTGGGTCTCTACGAAACAGGAGATTTCAGGAAAGCCCAAAGGTGGTCCAGCTAATGGTATCAAATACAAGAGAAATCTTATGAGTACAGATAGAAAAGATTCTAAGAAAACGAATGGCTAGGGGAGAATCCCCACACCAGAGATCATGCAAAAACGAACTAAATTACCTGACCCAACTGAGAATCTCACAACCCTACTGAAAGTAAAGAACAAATCAGAGATGGCATGCCACGGACTTTTCGACCTGATTTTAGCATTCTGGTTGATATCCCACCCGTTATTGTTCACAACATACTTGCTAGCAATGATGGACCTCCAGAGAGCCTCTTTTTCAACATGAAACCTCCAAAGCCACTTTCCAAGCAAAGCACGGTTTTTGATTTGTATCTTACCCAGATTGAGACCCCCCTCCTCTCTACTCTTACACACAATCACCCAATTGACGAGATGGTCTTTTTTCTTCTTACCCCGATCCCATAAAAAGTCCCTCTAAAGTTTTTCAATCCTTTTACTAACCGAGACCGGCATCTTATAAAGCGACATGTAGTACGTAGGGATACTCCCTAAAGACGACTGGATCAAAGTGATACGACCCCCTAACGACAAGTAATTCATTTTCCAGGTAGCCAATCTCTGCTCCATCTTATCGATAACTGGGTTCCAAAACTGAGTCCCCCCTATGCTTCCCGTTTACAAAGAGACCCAAAGATTTCATAGGCCACTCCCCCTACTGCATCCCAAGAACCTAGCGCCCTCCTGGAGGAATTAATCATCCACATAAATGCCAAAAAGACTGCTTTTATCCATATTAACTTTCAGACCAGAAATCATCTCGAAGATTCTAAGTGTACATTTGGTCAAGGTTTTAAATGCCGATTTCGCCAGACCTGTCTAGCGATATTTCGGCGGCGTGCCGCCGGCATGGTGTAATATTTTGCCAGGTTGGAGAAATTTGGTTTTTGATTGTTTTGTTTTTGTTTTTTAAGGGTTTAAATGATGGATGGGGTTACAATATGCCTAGCAAGCCTAAAATATGCTAAAAATGCATACTTGTACAAATTAACAATTCACAAACAACAATCACAATGATACAAATTACCAATAACATAACAAGT
>JAUPMG010172824.1:0-10557 GCA_031762675.1 Pachysandra terminalis
ATACTTATGATACATAAATTTATATATCATATATGACCGAGCCGAACTTTAACCGAGCCGAGCCTACCCAAGCTTGTTAAAATAAAGAGCCTGTTTTTAGGATCAGGCTCGACTCGCGAGCCTAAAGATTGAGCTCAAGCTTGATTCATACGAGCCGAGCTCGAGCCCGAGTCAAGCTAGCTCGGCTCATTGACAGCCTTATCGAGAATAGGACCTTTTACAATTGTTCTTGAAGAGTCTTCATGTTTTGGAATCGTTGCACAATTACATCATTATTGATGCCATTGACTTTCTCAACGTATACAACCAAGCTATCATTCATCCATTGATCTCCCATTCTATTGCACATTCAATTCTTCACAATTTTCATAGCACAATTTACATTAACTCTTAAGGTCTTTACCAAAAGATACTAAGCAAAAAAAAAACCTAGAATCGATAAGTTAAAATAAAAAAGTTTCTCTTGTGAATCGTGTGTCTCTCAAGACAAAGAAGTTTATCTCGTGAATCGTGAATGTCTCTCAATTAAATGAAGTTTACCTCATGAATCGTGTCTCTTTTATATAATGAAGGATGAAAAGATAAAAAAGCTTATTGAAAAGGGGTAATAGAAAATATTTAGGGGGCAAAAAATAATTACAAGGGGGGCAACATAAAATATTTTTTAACAACAGTACCTATATCTAAAAAACATCAAAAATTGAGGGGGGCAATTCGCCCCTATGTAGCTCCGCCCTTGCATATAATCAGCATATTCAGAGTATACTTAAAATATTAATACAGGATTAAGGATATATATATATATATGTCATCCATTCTTTACTATTTTTATCTATCCTCTATGCCGGTTATTACGTACTCTATTATACAAATGATCCATGTCATATTAATTATTTATATAATACTGGTGATCAGGCGGTCTAATTAATCCCACTAAACACGTGGCACTATCTTAGAAGCGCGCGTGTACATTTACTGAGTATAGCCACATATACTAAATCATTCAATAAAGCTGTTAACTGCAACAACAGTCGTCTCTCACGTGCCAGCTGTTAACAACAGCTACACGTTGATTGGACTGTTTGGTAAAAATGTGATATTTGAAACGGCTTAGAGATATCTGGCCGTCCTTATCACTAAAAAGGAAACCTTCTTGGAGAAGCAACATTTTTTGAATTCCAACTTATGAGGGAGCGCCACGTGTCCCAAAACCTAACAAACACGGGCTAGCTTTCTTTTTGAATATTCAAAAGGATAAGGACTTGTATTCCCTATCACATTTTGGCGTTGAAAGGATCACAAAGTAGGTATATTTCTTTCTGCTGAGACGAATTTGAAGGCAAACTCAAGGCTAACCACCTCCATATGGTAAATTCGAAGGCTAACCACCTCCAGTTGGTGAACTCGAATGAGGTATATTCCCTCCTACTAAATTGAATTCGAGGCTAACCACCTTGAGATGGTCAATTCGTCAAGGGTTAGTCACCCTCAAAAGACTAAGGGCTTGTCACCCTAAAAAAGACCAAGGATTTTTCCCCCTTCGAAGGACAAAGATTGGGTTTACCCCTTGAATGCACTCTTATATGCATCCGAATTACAAAGTAAGACTCGAAGTCACTCTTATTCATCCTTAGGAATTGAATTCGAGTTATATTTTGAATAGACTTTGACTTCTAAAGCAAATCCCCAGTGAAGAGAGCTTCAAAAGTGACATTCACACCATCTCTAGAAGCATTTCCCGAAGATAGGTTTTCCTACGGATTTTGAGAAACTTTCTCTCACTTTACTTCAAATAGGAATTCACAAGGGAACATATTTACTTCTGACTTCATTAAAATTGAAAGCACTCAGATTGGTTACTGTAACTATGAACCTTAAAGGACTCCAAAACAAACTCTTCTTTACAAGGGCTATTGATCATGGAAATGAGTTCCTAGATAAGAAACTCAATTTCGAGTTCTCTACATGGGTAATTCGAGAATATACTGATCACCTTGTAAGTATACAGTTATTTTTTGTTTCATTCGAAAGAAAATAGCCACCAAAGGGAGTTCCTTCGAGATGTATGAATGTAGAAAGGTATTTATGACATTGAAGTGACTTTTTAAAGTTTGATTGAGACGGATTTCTCAGAAATGGACATCACATGATAAAACCTCAGTTACTTATAATATCTGTTGTATGACTTATCTAAAGGGGGTCTTGTCTTTTCTGGAATGGCGGCAAGAATGGTGACGTTGCTTTTAGATTTGTATTGCATGTAGCACGTGTCATTTGATGCGTGTTTCTTAAGGTCTGAAGCAACCTATCACAGAGCAAGTTTTGAAGATTTGAATGACTCATCCCTTTCTCTGGAAATAACTTAGGCGTGTTGAAATACTCGTAGCATTTAGGATATGTTTTATGCATGGGGATATGTATAAGCTCCTCTGTGTACCCTTGACTAATTGACATTTGTCCTATTTTGGGAAGCTGAATTTCCTATAAATAGCAGACCGTTTCCTCCATTAAAGGCTAATCTGAATCTGAAGAGTCTAAGATTTATGAGGTAAAAGACAACAATGAGTAAAGGCTTTGAGAGAGAAAGGGGATAGTCAGTCATAAACGTGTATTTCTCTACATGTTATAGGCTTCGAGTCATTCGAATTCTTGAGGTTTTCTTGCTCTGAAATATGCATTCAAACTAACCTTTCAGTTATTGCGATATCCCTTTTTTCCCTTGCTTCTTTTCTTTGTCTTATTCACACGTGACATTTGAGATGGAACGCTCTTGGCAAAACGGCTGCGCAACGGCTTAAGCTGTCTTGAAACAGGCTCTCCCTACCTATTTCTCTGGAAGGGTGATTGTATTGGTTCATATGTATTAGCTGTCAAGTGCATTCTAATATATTTGTCTTTTACAAACGCGTCATCACCGATACCTAATTAAATATAGGTTTAAAGGGATGATGGGTGCAAGCACATATGATCATTACTCTTCTGGATGTATGGTTTGGGTCACGACTATCATTACTCTTCAAGTTCCTACCCAAAAAAAATATCATTACTCTTCAGGTTGCAAAGTTTGGGCCACGACCATAAATGAGTGATCTTAGTTCCGTTATTGGTGGGAACTAAGGGTACAACTTGGGTCAGTTAAATCCAAAAATTAACCGAACGAACTTATACAATTCCCTTCACCAATCAATTTCAACTCTTATGCTTATTGTAATTCCTTGGATGAAAATCGTCCTCGATTAGATGATCAAGATGGAAGAAATTGAGGACACCATCAGCCACACTTTGGTTTGGATTGGATTCTTAGATATTTGGTTCAGTTTTGATTTTGAAATTATAAAATCGAATTAAATCAATTGGATTTGGGTTGAAGTCTTGTTGAAACCCAATCCAACCAAATCCAAACTCTAGTTACTTTTGTACTGAATTTAGCCTTACCAATTTAAATCAAATTATAGTCTCTGTATAAGTATAATATATATGACATTATATATTATATATGATATATAAAACAAAATATTCTTAAAAAATAATAGGGTAAATTTCACAAACTTCTCTTGAGGTTTGGTACAATACCCATGTACCACTCCTATCATTTTTAAAAGGATAAATACATCCCTCTACTATCTCCATTCGGACATAGACCTCCCTACATTAACGAAACTTAACGAAATCATCAATTTTTACATATTTTAGACTATTTTTCCCTTGTATCTAAACCTACCACACCAACACCACCCGCACCACCACCACTATCAACGGTGCTGCTGGCAGTGGTAGTGGTGTGAGAGGTTTAAATACAAAGGCAAAATAGTCTAAAATATATAAAAATTAATGATTTCTGTTAAGTTCTGTTAGTGCCGTAACGTGTATGGGAGGTCCATATCTGAATGGAGATACTAGATGGGATGTATTTGTCCTTATGAGAAGGATAGGGGAGGTATATTATGGGTATTATACCAAACCTCAAGGGACGTTTGTGTAATTTACCCAAAATAATATTAACCCGATCGAAACCTAAGCCTAAATTGCAATTTGCCTTGGGTTGAATTAGGTTTAGGGTTTTCCATTCAATTCGTTTCGGTTTGAGTTCGGTTTTTAATTCGGTCGGCTTGGTTTTGGGTTTAACTTTCACTAACCTGGGTTTGGCATTGGGTTGACGTGAACCCGAACCAAGCCCCCTAGATAGGAAATGTGCTTGTACGTCTTCGTACAAACTTCGAAGAGGGATTAAGAAGGAAAATCTCTTAAACTCCTTGGAGAGCATTTTCGAGTGAAGATATTTTCATTCAGTCTCAGACGCTTCTGTGTTTTCTCTGTAATTCTTATCGGCAACTCGAGAGGCGGTCGTGTTTCGCTCATTTTGCTTCTCATTGTGGAGAGACCACATCGGCTTCTCCAGAGATTGAAAAAGATATGTCGAGCAATAACGGATTTGTAGGTATTTGAGATCGTTTGCTCTTATAGAGATATCATACTGTTATTGTTGTAAGAATCATATTTGTCTGCAGTTTATATGTGTATGGTTTTCTTTTCTTTCTTCTTATTTTTTCCTTTATTTTTCCTGTTTCTTTAATTCAACTTGTCCTTTTGTTCCATGTTATATCATTTTGATTTTTCGAGAAATTTTCTTGCTTTTGATTACATAATTGCATCTTGTGCATTACTGTTTGTAGTTCATTTTGTTGGGAAGGCTAGCACACTAACAAAGTATGCAAGGCGGAATAAACCTTCCGTCTATGTGTGAATCTATGGAGAATACTCCCAAATACCCTAATACTAAACCGCAAAAAAACTAACAAGAATGCAAGAAAGTGAGCAATAAAAGGAGACAATGCAAGCAAAACCAACAACATATCAAGGTTTACGTGGTTCAACATAAAGGGCTACGTCCACGGGACACTATCAATGAGATCCATTAGTCGTGGCAGAGGGAAAACGAGTATAATGATCTTCTCAAACTATCTTGAGGATACATAACTACAAGATACAAAATTAGGTTACCTACAAAATAACACCTTGCTCTTACACCAATGGCCTTGAGCAAAAACTTTTTATCTTGTTCTTCTTTAACCTTGAAACCCTAGGTTGGGAAGTCTCTTTATTCTTCTTCAAAGAGAAGCTCTTAAACCACTTCTCAAAAAACCGTTATTACTTCCCACCAAGTTGTATCTACTCTACAACAAAGACAAAGACTTAAGTGGCACACCCAAGGTTCGCCATGTCGATGTCGCCTGGCATGTTGCCAGGTGACATTGGCGACATGTCGACGACATGGTGTAAAACAGGGGAAATGTGGGGAAACCATGGATTTTTGATGGATTTTTGTCCCAAACTGTAAGCATGTTTAATTAAGACCTAAATGCATCCAAATACATCAAAAAATGCAAAAAAAATGCTTACACATTAAAAGCCATTACTTGAGAGGAGGGGGGGGGTCAACTTACACGCTGTCGGGTTTGTAAGCTGTAAAGAAGATGCTATGTCTAATTAAGCCACACTAAAAGTGAATGTAAGTCAATTAAAGGATATATAAAACTAGAAATTAAGTTTCATATCTATGAGAGGGAAAAGAGAAATATGGGGGAAATGATAGGAAAATCTGGGAAAATGTGGGATTTTTGATGGATTTTCCTCCCAAGTTTTAAACAACTCTAAGTAATGTCTAAATATATCATAATACATCAAAAAAGGCAAAAAAAAATGTCTAACATTTGTTTTTTAATTTTTTTAAAAAAATTCAAAAGAACTGAAAAATTTCCCTTATGTCGCCCATGTCGAGAGACATGGGTGAAATATCGAAAATAATTTGAAAATTTTCCCCCATGTCGCTGACACGTCGCCAGAATCAGGGTAAAACGATTTGCACCCTGATTTCATGTCGTCCACCTCGGAATTAGCGACATGTTGACATTGTAAACACTGGGCACACCCCACTCACATGACTTGTAGGTTCCACTTAGTCTCGCTTCCTCACATGCTCTCTACATGGGACTAGAACGAGCCCCCCACTTAAAAATGACATGTGCAAGTCACATGAGGGATAAGGACATGTTTGGTTGGGACTTTCAACACATTTGTAGTTGAGCATAAGCAGTTTGGGTCTTTGAAATACAAAAAGGATTCATGGATCTTTCTTATTTATTTTAAAGGCTAGATTACTAATAGCTACTTCTTGCAGTTCTTTTGAATCAAACTGAAAGACCGGTTTCTTTTCTACTTACGATTAATTTTGATGAACTTTAAAGTGTGATGTTGTCAATGATGGCTCTCATTTCAAGGGACAGCCAAACCTCTATAAACAGAGAGTTTTCTTTGATGATAACTACTTCCTCTGCATTGATATTCAGTAAACACTAAATACAGAAGTTTTTTACCAACGGTAACTGATTGACTCATTGTCCTACATTTGAGCAACCATTTACACACACTACCTACATTACTTTCTATTATTCACCTTTCTACTCTACTACTTTAAACATAACAGAGATTGAAGCGACCAAACTACATAACATTTTGGACTCTTAGATAACTGCAACAATTCAAACAGGACTAGGATAGCATAAGCACATGCATGAAGTCTCATGTATTCTCATGTAGAGTGCACGTGCACATATCTAATTCCCCCCCACCTTAGCTGTAAACTTGTCCCTAAGGTTGAGGTTAGGGAAGCACTTGACCAGAGACTGGTATCTTTCTCAAGTGGAATCCCCTTGAGGTGTTCCATGCCAATGCACCAATACTTCAGTAATTTTTTTGTTTCCCTTCTTGACCATGCTTTTATCAAGTATGGCTTGTGGATAGGGCTGCATTTGGCCATCTTCTGTGAACTCAGGTAACTGACTCTGAACAGCTACCTTAGTCCCCAGTTTCAGTCGAGATAGAATACCGGACGTATCTTTGTGCCTTCTAGTCTAGAAGCTCCAATTTGTAAGCAACCGATCCAATCCATTGGATGATTTTTAAGGATGCTGTTAGCCCGGCGTGTGCTTTTGGATAAGCACTTATTGGATAAGTGACTCAATGGGAGCACTTATCCACAGCGGCAATAGGCTGCTTACTTGAAGAAAATAGCGGTAAATACATTTATTTAATTGCTTATGAAGAAAATAAGTGGTGACAACACCCTCTATCAATCAAGCCCATGTCTTTGGCTATTAGATTCTTTCCAAGCTGGGAGTCCATGTTGAGGGACTGGGAATGGGCCATACTGAATCCCACTTTGAGATCCAACTGGTTCTCACCTGCAATATTCAAAATTATCAAACAACAACAATAATGAAAAGCCTTGTCAAAATTATTTAGTACTCTCAAGATCCTATCTAATTAACTATGCAGAAGATACAAACTCATGTACTGTTCTTCTGTTTGATCCTTTTTTACTTTCTTTCCATAATTTATTTCGCATTTTCTTGCAATATGACTATTGAGCATGGATGCTACACCACTATTACACTGATAATAACGTCTAATGATTGTTGTTTCAAAATGAATGTAGTTCATTAGTTGTATTAGGATCAAGGTATTGCATAATGGAGTTCATTAACTGCTTAGTAAAGTTTAGAAATAGCTTCCCGCATAAGTGATAAGAGAAGCTGCTGTCAACAGCTTCTCCTTATGGGTAGCCTTCCCCTACTGCTTATGGGTAAGCACTTATCCATTAGGTGTTACCAAACACACTTTTAATTTTAAAAGGTGCTTGGATTAGCTATAAGCTGAAATAAGCACTTATATAAGTCGTGCCAAATGCAGCCTAAGGCTCCATAATATTTAGAGGCTAGCTTGAGTGATCTGTGAACCGTAACTGTTGTCTGATGATATGTTGGAGCTTCAAGTACACCCAATTGCCGACTTTGAATTTCTTTTCGAAATCGGTGCAACAACCAAATTCTTTTTGAGAAGCTTAAGAACTTGAACTCGAGCTTTCAGTTCTTCATCAACCGCTTGAACATTTGTTTCTCTTGGAATATGAGATTAATTGAGGAGGTGTTATAGCATAAACAATCTCACAAGGCATCATCTTAGACAATGAATGAAAAGAAGTGTTGTACCACTATGCAATGGCTAGCCAACGCACCCACTGTTTTGGGTGTTCACTTGAAAAACATTGTAACTAATTGTCCAAGTAACGATTCACTGGCCATCCGATTGCGTAAGGTAGACTGTACTCATATTAAGTTTTGTGCCTTGCAACTGAAATATTTCCTGCCAAATGTTACTCATAAATGTAGAATCTCGATCACTTACCATGATTTCAGCATGCCATGGACCTTGAAGACATGTTCCATAAATAGCCGAGCACTGTTGCTTCCGAATAAGGATGGTAAGTGGGCATTTTTCGAGTGCCAATCCACCACAACTAGAATAATACTATTACCATGCCTTATTGGCAACCCTTCAATCAAATCAAGCGATAAATCAGTCCAAACTCTCTCTGGAATTGGTAAAGGCTCTAAAAGGCCTGGGGCCGCAACATTCTCACACTTGCGCCTTTGACATATTTCACAATTCTGCACAAAGTCTTGCACACTTTTCCTCATTTTAGGCCAATAAAAATTTGCTGCGACCCTTTTCATGGTTTTATAAAACCCAGCATGCTCCTTTGAACTTGAGTTGGAGCTTATCTAACTTGTCTTTTTGTATAAAACTCCACCGAATAGAGAGTATCATATTTGGACTGTTCTCCATCGTATTAACACGACTGATAATCTTCAAAGGAGGAGGCCCTTCATGGCTTTGTCTCCTCAGGTTTGCCTTATGTGTGTGATACCTGGGGAACTAGTGGATCATTTATTTGTGGGATGTGACTTTGCTGATCAGGTGTGGAAATCTTTCCTATCGTCCATTGGTATTGACTGGGTTGGCCCGAATACGGTTAGGGATCTGATGGCCCAGTGGGACTTTCCTGTTTTAGGGAAGAAAGGCCAGATCATGTACATAATTGTTTATTTTGCTGTCCTTTGGGGATCTGGTGGGAGAGAAATAGAAGGATCTTCGAAGGAAAGAGCAAGGTGTCGAGGCTACTATCAATTGAATAGTGAGTATAGCTGCTTCATGCCTGAACATTCTTCCTGAGTTCAGAGAGGTGGCGTGGGATGACTTCTTGAGATGTTGGGCTACCGTGGCCTTCCTTTAGGTTTTGGGGAGTTTTATTTATGACTTTTTAGGTTCCCTACCTTGGGAAACTTTGGAGTTGTGTTTTTGGGTTTATGTATCCGGGGCTGTACAGTTTTTTCCTTCTATTGTTTTTTTTTGTTCTTGCTGTAATACTCTTTTTTCTTATATATCATCTTGAGTTATTGATAAAAAAAATAGAGTATTTGGAATGATCCAATTTATACTCTTCATATTGCTGCAACTTCTCCTTAATTTTGGTTATGCTTCATAATCTCTTTTCACCTCTTCCACCCATGTTGATATTGGCAATGAGATAGTTCAGGGACTCTTGATAGAGCATCGACAGCATGGTAATCATAACCCAATAATATGGACAACCATTTCTGTTGAGCTGGGGTTACTATTTTATGCTCTAATAGATATTTTAAACTTTTTTAATCAGGACATACCTTAAAACGCTGTCCCAATAGGAGTTCAGTTGGTAGGGATGAGGTACAAGTTTTCCATCTCCAATATGCTGATGATACGATTTTATTTTTTGAAGCAATGGAGGAGCAGGCTTATTGGGTTAAGTCAATTTTGAGATGGTTTCAGGCCTGAAAATTAATTTGAAAAAATCCACCATTTTAGGGTTTCATTTGGAGCAGGCTAAATTGGAGCAGTTTGCAGAGGTTTTAGGGTGTAGAGTGGTGGAGTTACCCATTAGATATTTAGGAATGCCTTTGGGGGATTCTCCTAGATCCTGGTCTTTTGGTCATCCATTTTAGAAAAATTGGAGAAGAGATTGGCTTATTGGAAAAAGGAATTATTTGTCATTGGGTTGTCATGTTACTTTAATTTTGTCTACCTTGGCTAATTTGCCCATTTATTTCCTCTCCTTATATCAGGTTCTAGTGAAAGTTGTTGAGGCAATGGAAAAAATACAGA
Source organism: Pachysandra terminalis (assembly GCA_031762675.1). NCBI lineage: Eukaryota > Viridiplantae > Streptophyta > Magnoliopsida > Buxales > Buxaceae > Pachysandra > Pachysandra terminalis. Next base: position 10,042 of record JAUPMG010172824.1, read on the forward strand.
GACTTTTCGTGGGAGGGGAATGAACAAAAGAATGATCATTTGGTTAAATGGGAGGTGGTGTGTAGGAACAAAGTTGCTGGTGGCCTAAACTTGGGAAATATTCGGTTCCGAAATTCGGCATTGCTAGGCAAATGGTTGTGGCGTTTTATCAGTGAGACTAATGCCCTTTGGTACAAGGTAATTGTTAGCAAATATGGGATGGGTGCTAATGAAGGGAAAATTTGTCATTTAGCAAGAATTTTTAGTCACAACTCTTGGAGGGCTATCTTTGCTCTTGCCTCATCTTTCTATCCTTTATTGCGTTTTGGGGTGGGTTGTGATTCTCTTGTTAGATTCTGGCATGATTTGTTGTGGGGTGTCTATTTTCAGAATAAGATTTTATAGACTGTTTTTGGTGGTACTTAATAGGGATTTTGTTATCTCTGACATCCTTTTTTTTTGATGAATAACCATCAGGATATATATAGATAGCAAAAACAAGCAAACATTACAAAGTAAACGAAAAAGGGAAACCAA
>JAUPMG010172846.1:0-10557 GCA_031762675.1 Pachysandra terminalis
CTAGATAAACTTGTACTTATAACTCCAGATCCTGAACTATTAAAGCGCCCAAACAATTCTTCCTCCTCAGTTCCATTTTCATTCACAGCACTAGCTGCACGATCATGAAGAACACGATGATGCCGCCACGCATCTGAAAAGCACCTAGGAGAGCAATGATAACTTTTGGCAACAGGTATTTTACCCTTAAGACAACCTAAACACTGCAAGGTCGCTTGTTCAGTAGGGTGGATACTGCACACAAGAAATTTTTTGTCGCTTTGGATACAATACCTACAAAACCAATTTTATAGATAGGAAATATGTAAAATGTACAAGTACTTCAAGAAAAAATTCATTTTTTAAACCAAAGAGAAAGGAAAAGCTAGAACAAAAGATCAACAACCAGGCCCTATAACATGAAGGCATCAAAGTAAATGAAATTTTGAACCAACAATAGACCGCGATCAGTACCTGCAATCCGGTAATCCTGCACAAATGGCATTGAAAAATTAAACTACTCTTACTACCCAAAGATTCAAGGGATTTCAATCCGCACCCATGAGGTATTGATAAACCACAATTCATAGAGTGAGTCCTTAATTATGGAAAAAGAGTTATTTATGGAGTTATTGCCATAAAACTAAATAAAAATAAAATCGGACACAACCAAAATTATGAAAAAGATTGATGGAACAAAGATTAAAACAAATGGCATGAGTTTCTGAAAATCAGTTTGATTTTATGCCACGGAGGCCTACCCCTAGGTCTATTTTTTTACTTAGAATGTTAGAGGAAAGCATAGAAAATAATAGAAGAGGCCTTCCTATATTGATCTAGAAAAAGCACATGACAAAATGCAAAGAAAATTAATCTCGTGGTGCATAGGCAAGAAAAGAGCACCAAGCAAATACATTGATACCATTACGAACATGTACCAAGCTAACTAGTGTGAGAGCAGCTGTCAGTGAATTTAATGAGTTTCCATAACGATATGCCTACCTCAGGGATCAGCTGTGAGCCATTATCTTTCTGAATGAATTGACAACTCGTTTCAAGAGGAGGTGCCTTGGTGTGTTTTATTTTCAGAAAATGTGGATTTACGGACCATACTAAAGATAAGAGTGATACTAACCACAATTAGGACCAAATACCTTCAAATCAGAAAATTCAAAATAATTCAAGTTGAAACTAAGTTGAACGCAACATTAAAATAAATGACAAACAAGGTGAAGCATGATAAAATCTAAGAACCAGGAGATACTAAAATAAACCACTTCTACTGTTTTGGATCAAATATCTCTAAAGAGAAGAATATTGAGGAGGATGTTACATATAGATTAGGCATACTATGATGTCGGAGCAGAATGTAAGGTAACAAAAAATCAACTATTCATAGGATAAATGTAACTGAGCTAAGAATGGTGTGATGGATGTGTAAAAAGGATGAATACAGGACAAATATATTGAGGGTGCGAGAAGGATGAGATAACTAATGCAATGTTCCTAATTTGTTCCTAATTTTGATCCCAAAGAGAACTGGTACGGCTGAGATTAAAGATTTTTGACCCATTAGTTTGGCCACTAATTTGTATAACATTGCGAAGGTCTTATCTATAAAAATTAGGATAGTGATGCCTTCCCTTGTGTCACAAAACCAGAGTGCCTTTAAGGGGACCTTATTGCTAATAAGTGTGTGGATTAAAGGTCTCAGTTGGGAAAGCTGGTTTAGTGTGTAAAACAGATTTGGAGAAGGCCTATGATAGCTTGGAATAGGATTTTTTCATGCGGTATCTTAGATTCGAAAGACTTTGGGGAAAGATAACGTACGTGGATGAGAGGGTGTGTAGATAATGCTTGGATCTCTTTTCAGTTAAATGGCACCACAAAAAGTTGCTTTCGATCAAGATCATATGTCAACCTTCCTGTTTACACTAGTGGGGGATGTTTTGAGTTGGTTTTTGAGTGGAGATAAAGAGAATGGGCTGATATGGAGATTTAGGGTGGGTGCGGAATCAGAAAGTGAACAGCTCTCATTTACAATTGGCAGATAATACGGTTTTGTTTTGGAGACAAGGAGTGATCAGGTGTTTTAGCTAGGTGTGTTCTTAGATGTTTTAAAATGATGTCACGTCTCAAAGTAATTCTGGAATTAATGTAAATGATGTGGCATTGGAATCTTTTGTGAGATTTTCGGGTGTCATCGAGGGTCTTGGCGGTTGAGATACCAAGGACTTTCGTTGGGGGGAAATCCCAAGAGTTTATGTTTCTAGGAACCAGTCAATGAGAGGAATGAGCAACAATTGGTGACATGGAACAAGGCATATATGTCCTTCAAAGGTAGGATTACGCTCATATGGTCTTCTTTAGCTAGTCTACCTCAGTGTTTTAAATGTTGCAACATGTCAGTAACATGAAGCCGCATGTTGCTACTTGGGGGTGAGGGACACGATACTGGGTCGAAGTCGCCCCTATGATTTTTCTACATAACCCATATGCTGTCAACATGTTGACGACATATAAGGGACATGATGGAAAAAAAGAAACAATTGAAGAAAAAAGTGACAACAATTGGTGAAAATAAGGTTTTCTAAATAAAATTTTGTACGGGTCTAATTTAGAGTTAAATACATTTAAAGAGAGCATATAATCTAGTGTGTGGAAGCTGCAGCATCTGCGGCAGCGTGCATTAGCGCATAGACTCATCCACATGTGTGCGTCGATGCACGCCACACATCCAGGTATCTGGAATGTAGACATATGGGGGACATGATGGAAAAAAAGAAACAATTGAAGAAAAAAGTGACAACAATTGATGAAAATAAGGTTTTCTAAATAAAATTTTGTACGGGTCTAATTTAGAGTTAAATAAATTTAAAGAGAGAGTATAATCTAGAGTGTGGAAGTTGCAGCATCTACGGTAGCGTGCATTAGCGCATAGACTCATCCACATGTGTGCTTCGATGCATGCCACACATCCAAGTGTCTGGAATATATGGACACATGGCGTGCATCCGCACACGCATGTGAACGCATGGCATGCGAGGATGCATGTTGCAGCTTCCATGCTCCAAATGATACAGCCCCACATTTAAATAACACAAAATATGACCCAAAAAAATACATATATAATGAATGACATATATTTGAGGAGGTACAGTTGCGTACCATCATTAGGCCTAATCCATGGTATGATGGTAACACTCGATGTAATGGCAGCCTAAATATGTGTCTAGTGTATTTAGATATACTGGTCTTATTTAGGCTATTGTTGTGGATAATTTCTCCATTTTTTCTACGCTGATACGCAACCGTATCTCTCCAATTATATGGCAATCATTATATATATTGTTTTTGTCATATTATGGGTCATTTAAATATTTAGCTCTAAGATAGTTCCTTACAAATTCATTAAAAAAACTCTATTTTCACACTTTTTCTTTTTTCTTTCCACCACGTCACCGATACGTTGTCGGCATGTCTTCAATAAGGTCCTCAACATACCTTGCGATAGCAACATTTACAACCTTGGTCTAACTAGGCATTATATGTTACTTTTTAAGATGTCAAGGAAGGTTGCAAAAGTGATTAAAAAAACTCAATGGGATGTTTTGTGAGAGGAAGGAAGGACTAAGAAGGATAACTTAGTTAAATGGAAGCTTGTAGGGGTGTAATTTGGTCAGTTTGGTTTGGTTTAGTACTCAAACCAAAACCAAACCGTAAACTGAACCAAACCGAAAGAAAAACCAACCTTCAAAACCGAAAACCAAACCAACTTTATTTGACTAACCCTAAACTGAACCGAAAAAATCGAATTAAAAATCTCGCTTTTTTCATGTGTTTGTTTCTTCTTTCCTACCACTTTTTATGTTTTTTTTTTATTTTAGAATTACAGAAGATTGTAAGGAAAAAAGAAAAGGCATTTGATAACAGAAATTGGTAAGGAAAAAAAATAAAGAAAAGAAAAGGAATAAAATCTTCATGAAACACTTAAAACCAAGGATTATACGAAAAACATAAGGGCTCTGGGCTCATATTTTCTCACAATCATCACAGAATTGAAATGCAGCAAGCACTAGGTATATCAAAAAACAATCTAAACCATACAACTTTTTCTACAATGCAAATCTGCTCAAGCATACTTTCAAAAGATCAAATAAGAATAAACCTTAAAAAAATATTAAGAATGGATGACATACCTGAGATGTGTCGAGTATTTTGGAGCATGGCTTGAGGGAAAAAAAAAATCGAAGAGTAGATTGTGAGATGTGTTGAGTCCTTTGGGGCTTGGCTTGAGAACAAAAACCAAAGAGTATGAAAGCTTTAGGGTTTCGACTAGAGAGAAAAGAGATTCAATAAAAATATAGGGTTTACGGTTTCGGCTAGAGAAGAGATGGGTTTGCTTACCTTAAGGTTTCGGTTAAGAGATTCGATGGGATTGCTAGTTTTCTATTTTGTTTGATTCATTCCTTTTAGGATCTAGGTTGAAAAAGAAGAAGTGAGCCTGAGAAAGAAAGAAACGAGAATGAGAGAAAGGAACACAATTTATCTCCTCTCACTCCTCTTAAGTTGGATTGATTTAAAAAATATATATATTAAATCATTGGTTTAATGTACTGGTTTAGGTTTAGGTTATATAAAGGTTTATTTGGTTCGGTTTTTTGTTTATATTATTTTGGTTTAATTCTGTTTGGTTTTCGATTTAGATGATCTCGGTTTAATTCGGTTCCGTTTAACAAATGCCTTAGCCGTAAACCGAACCGAAATATTTCGGTTTTCTATTTTTCAAACCACAACCAAATCGAAATCAAAAAATAACCAAACGAAACTGATTTTTTCAGTTTGGTTTAATCGGTTTTTGGTTTAAACCAAACCAATTGACACCCCTGTATGTAAATAAAGATGGGATGAATGGGGGCTTGAATCAAGGCAACACAGTAGATAGGAATTCAGCATTGCTAGCAAAATGACTTTGGCGTTTTAGCATGGAGAATAAAAAATTGTAGCGCAAAGTCACTGTTATTTGTTAACAAGTATGGCATTCGTGAGAATAGTTGGGACACAGATCTACAAGCGAGGATGTTCATGGGTTTTCCTTGGAAGGATATGATGGCATTAACCTAACCTTTCTTATGCCTCGTTCATTTCAACATAGACGACAGTCCCTCTATTTGATTTTGGTTAGACCTGTAATGGGGTGGGGGGGTTCATCCTATTCTATTCATTAACTTGTTTTATCTCCATACGCTCAGGTTTCTCATGTTCTTTCTTAGTAGGTGATTGTTCTTCAATGGAATCTCCCACTAAAGGTAGACCCTAGGCCAGTAAATTTGGTCGAGCTTGCGTCTTTATCTAACCTCCTTCATGATTCGTACCTCGATGATGTCACTCCAGATTGGCGTTTCGAGATCCCAAATTCTAGAGGCATTTTCTCCTTTAATCCTTTTTCAAGTGTTTTTGAAGAAACAAGGAGCGTCCACAACCAATTTATTGTGTTAGAATTTCTGGAAACCTATGATACCCCCAAGATTAAAGCTTTTCATTGGATTGCGTTCTTAATAAGATTAGCACTACAGATGTCCTCAAAAGGAGGAAAAATCTCTTAGCCAAATCCCCTCATGCTTGTGTATTGTGCATGTGTCAAGGGGAATCAATGGATCATCTTTTTGTATATTGTAGTTTCACACAATTTTTTCCTTCAATTGACTGAGGTAGATTGAATTTTTGCCTGTACTCTTTTCCTACTTTTGGATCAGTGGAGATTTCCAAGACTGGCAAAGAGAGGTCGTATCATATATCATTTAGTGTTCTTTGCGATTTTGTTGCATATTTAGCAGATGAGGAATTGACGCATTCTTAAGGATGGTCTCGACGATGGCAGCGGTTTCTTCATGGGTGCCTACTGTGAATTTGTGATGAGATCATCCCCTCCAGTTCGTATAGAGATTGATAGTGGGACCGGGAAGGCACCACCTATGGGCCATATCAGGCTAAACTTTGATGGGTCTTCCCTTGGGAATCCTGGGACTTCTAGAATAGGGATCAGGAAGGACAAATATGTCATGCTCTCTCTGGTCCGATAGGCGTAGGGGATGCAATTCGGGTGGAGCTTCTAGCATTAGTTACAAGATTATGGGAGGCAATAGCTTTAAGTTTTGCTGCTTTGGAGGTGGAAGGCGATTCAGTTGCTATTGTTTCATGGATGATGGACTCTTTGCATTGCTCCTATAGGCTTTTTCATTTGATCAAATTGGTGCAATTCTTGGCTTCTGGTTTGAATATCATGTTTAACCATGTACCAAGAATAGCCAACGATGTTGCATACATATTAGCCAAAGGAGAGACGAGGATGACAGAGATGTGTGAAGGAATAACATCGGGCGAGATGATTAATGGAGAATTTTTATTGTGCCGCTAGTATTGTCTTTGTTGTGTTACTATTATCGATCTCTTGGCTTTTATCATCTGTTGGTCCGTTGTTGGGACGTATTCTTAGCGACCTACCTTTGTAACTTTTTCCCTCTATTTTATTATAATCCTCATTACTCATCAACAAAAAAGGTAAGCAATAAACACATTAAAGAGACTAATAATAGCTCCACCATGAAAATTGAAATAAAATATAAGACAGTATGTTATGATGGTTTAGGCATGTAAAATTGAGAACAAGGCTTGCTTGACAAGGTATGTTTATACTTTATAGTATGACTTCACTTTCTTAGGTTATAACATGTTTGCCAGCACTAGCCAGTATCGCATATATTTGCACTAAGTTAATTCCTAGATTCCAAAAGAAATTCAAAGGAAAAAAAAAAAAGAAGACACAGAACCATGACACAGCATCTGAAACCACCATAAGTACCAATTTACCATCCACATCCCAGAAGAACTTCAAGGGCCGTAACTCGTACGCGTAAATAGATAAAATTAGAAATATAAATATTTAATCTACATGAAATTTCTTGCAACTACTAACAATTACAACACCCAAAACCACAATAAACTTGACAATAATGATGAGTAAATAGAATAATTATTAAAAAAATGCGAAATACATACTCAAATAATAATGGAAAGCACACAATCAACCGGATAGCAACAATGTAAGCAGTGAAAAAATATCCTGATTATAAAGATTGGATTTTTAATGAATAAAACATCTAAACAAAAAAAGAAAGAACAGAAACTTAAACAGACCTACTTACCATTTGTACCTCAAGTAGTAACCATCAAGTGGGGCAGACTCAAGAACATCATCGGTAGTGATGGAGCCATCAAGGCGCCGAATGAGCACGTAAGGCGTAAGCTCGCAGCCTACAATAGGAATGTCGGACGGAAGGTGCACTCTCAGCACGCTCAGCATTCTTTCCACTTCAACAATTCTTCTCCACAGTCCTCACACCCTAACCCTAAAACTATCTCTAAAACCTTCTTTGCTTCAAACCCACAACTGAATCTCGAAAAGGGGCGGAAACCAGGCGGATCCGCCATTACTGAACCTTGAAACCCGCCAGCCTTGATGAATCAAACTCAACCCTATAATTCAAAATCAAGAGATCCTAAAACCCTATAAAATAAAATAAAAAAATTGTCCCAAATAAAAAAATTAAATAGCAAAGATAAACAGTTCGCTTTAGATTCGCGTATCTCTGACTCTCTATGATCAAGTGATCAAAATAGAAATTACAGATGAATAGTTGTTTGATTAATTGGTGGATTGACTAAGAAACGAACGAACGAGCGAATAAGAAAGCAGAAGAAGAGAAGATCGGTACTACGGTTTTATAGCGACAGAAGAGAACTGAAAGTCTCTAGTGCTCGTTCTTTCTTTTCTCCTCGGAGCCAAATTATAAGCGCGTATACAAGCTTTCTCCTCCCGTACTTGCCCTTTTGGTTCCTTCACGTCTCTTCTCTTGTACTCTCATTTGTTCGATAATTACAAAATGTTGATTAGATAAATACATCTCCAGGTGGCCCTGTTTGTACTTTTTGATAAACACTGGTTGCATAAGTGGCTCAATGGAAGCACTTATCCACAGCAACAATAAACTGCTTACTTGAATAAAATAGGTTTTTGTAAATACATTTATTTAAGTGCTTGTAAAAATTTAGGGGTAAAATAAGTATTATAAAAATATGATTAAAGTTTACAAATAACATAAATGCTTATGAAAGTTTAGGGGTAAAATAAGTATTATGAAAATATTACTAAAGTTTAGAAATAGCTTTCCCTATAAGTGATAACAGAAGTTGTTTTCAATAGTTTCTCCTTGTGGGTAGCCTTCTTCTACTGCTTATGGGTAAGCACTTACCCATTAGGTATTACCAAACACACTTTTAATTTTAAAGTACTTTAATAAGCTCTTCTATAAGCCCGGCCAAACGCAACCTAAAATGTAGTTTAGTTGCATGGTAAGATATAATTTTTTGCCACGTGAACGAATTATGTGGCCAATCCAGAGTGTCTACGTGATAAATGGAAAATACAGAAGAAAATCTTCTACCTGTATTTCGTTGTAGGCTTTTTTTACAGTATTAACCTTGTGATGTTACGTGTACAAGGTCAATACCAGTAATCGATTATTCTGGTTAAGGTAGCTTGGTTGTTTTAAAAAAAAATTAAAAAATAGAAACCGTTTTGGGGTTATGTCTCTTAGGCTGTGTTTGGAACCTTAGATTTCAGAAAAAAAGAAAAGAAAGTAAAAAAGATAGAGAAAATAAAAGAAAGTAATGATAGTGGTGGTGGTGGTAGCATGGTGGTGGGTGGGGAGTGATAATGGTAATGTGGTGGTAGAAACGCTTTCTCTCTAACTTCTTTCCTTCTTTTATGTAAAAATCTCTACTAATCTAGAGAGAAAAATTTGTAGTCACAAAGAAAAAAATTTATTTTCAAATTTCATTATTTCTTTCAAAAAATGGTCAACCAAACAAAAGAAAGTTCTTTCTTTAAGACTTTTTTTTCTTTTCTTCTGAAATCCAGATTCCAGACATAGCTTTAGGCTTTTAGAAATAATCAGTCACCCGATTTAGAGTTGCTTATATGGTGTTATTATGTTAGTACCATAATCACACCAAGTACCGCGGAAGATTTGCTTTGAGAAAATTCTGCAACCCATGCAATAGTTTTCTATAGCACATGATATAGCCATCAACCACTATATAATATTTTTATGGTTTTAGGAGAACCCTTTTTGGCACCGTGGCAAACATTTTGGTGGTTACAAGGTGGTATGTGAGTGGGGTCAAATGAAAGTACATGTCACGTATAAAATCCGCATTTCACCAAGTTTCTCAATCTAGAGCATTTCACCATACAATCCATGATCTTTTTAAGATTAGTCAACACGCACGTGTAATGTGTTTTTATAAACATACACAAAACTAAACGACTGAAAAATTACAGTGAAACATTTGGGGATTAATAGTTCATATCCTATAGATATCTATATGTAAACAAACCCAAAGCCTCATCCCAATATCAAACTAACGGTATTTTTGGCGTAGCTTCGTATCTTACAAATGGAAAGGCTTCAATGTGAAGGACTTTGAATCGAAGTCATTGGTTAAAATCATGTTTGGAGAGAAAAATTATATAAAAAGACTTATTAGGTTCTAATTGTTTCAAAGAATTAGAATTGATGTTAAAAATTGTAATTTCAATTCTAATTCATTGAGAATTGGAATTGTGTAGAATTGAGATTTTCGTGATTAGATGTCAACAAATAATTGGAATTTGGAATTTAAACTTCTATTTATTTATTTTTTGGTTTTTTATTTTTAATTTTTAATTTTTTAATTTTAATTTTTATGTTTAAGATAGATATAAATCCGACCGACTTAACATCCATTTGAAATCCACGGGTAGAGAATTGCAATTAACAGCATCTCCCTGTGAATTCGACAAGTTCAAAATAACCTACAAATGAGTTTCGTGAAATTCACGTAAAATTCAAATTCCAATTCCTTAACGTAATCCCAAACAAAAAAAATTGAAATTGGAAACCCCAATTTCACTTTCAATTCCACAAACCAATCCAGTACTTGTAAAAATGCCATCTTTTTAAAGTAAATGTAACATAGAAATTGAAGGGTAATTTTATCTTTTTAAAAGTTTTATTTAAATTTAGAAAGAAAAATTAAGGGGAAGGGTACCTTTTTAAGAGTAATAACAAAAAACCCTTAGGAAAAGTCTTCATTGGGCAAAAGACTTTTGACCCAAAACTAATTGCCTTAAGGCACTTTGCACTGTAGCAAAATACCTTCACTCCAAAATGCCCTTTTTCTTTTGTTTTTTATTTTTTTATTAAAAACAGTAAAATTTGATTTTACTCTTATACCCTTCTACTTAAGCAAGCAAAAAAGAATGAAAAAAACTCAGAATCAGAATCGTGCCCGAAGAGAGAACCTTATAGGGCGACTTCTTTTGGGCGTAATGTGTTTCTTCTCGTGCGACGAAGTTTACCGACATCAAATCTCTCCGGCGTCAAGAACGTAGAAGCTTCATTGCTGTCCAAGAACGTAGAAGCCTCATTGTTGTCCAACAGTAGGTACCCTGAGTTTTTTTTTCCTTTTTAAATC
>JAUPMG010172857.1:0-10556 GCA_031762675.1 Pachysandra terminalis
CAGCATATTCTCCAACCCAAAACGGCAACTCCGCTATCACACCAGATTTCCTTGTATTTGGAAAATTCAAAACTAATTTAATTTGGTTGGGAAACAGTCCAACTTAATTAGAAGGTCTTCTTTAATTTGAACATTTGTCCAGCTGTAGAAACATATCAGAAAAATCCAGATTTCTTTCCAAACCAATTAGATACGAAATCTGTGAATTAGAGAACTCTTGGATCTTGGCTTGATTCTTGAATTTCTTTGAATATATTTTGAAATAACGTTGCCAAGAATGCCAAATACAATAATGCCACGAATCCCAATACAATACTTAACAATCTCCCCCTTTGGTATTTTTTTTTGGCAAAAGTATCAAGCTAACCATTCTTCAACATATTCAGAAATAAGATGACCTGCAAAAACAACACAAATTAGAAAGTTTGTAACCACAATATTCATGAATAAACCACCAATACCCCCTCGTGGTGCTCCTTATGAATAAGCACTCGAATCCCCTTCCGTGGGAGTCCGTTTCTTCTACTGTGGAAACATCCGACTATCCCTACTACAACCGTAGGATAGTCGACGTGTGATGCGTTAAAAGGACAGCTCCCCGTCTGGCTATTTTTTTTTTTTTTTTTTAAGAAAAAGGGAAAACTCAAATTGATTTGGGGGGAAAGTTCTCCCTCCCAAAACGCTCTAGAGAAGCAGCCAGTCGGAGGGTTTTTTTTTTTTCTGTTTTTCTTTTCTCAAGCCAAAAAAAGCTCAAGCTCCAAAGTCCAAACACCTCCTTCCATGTGCTTGTTCCCGCACGTCCAGCTTCTGTTTCTTTTGCTACGTTTCTTTTTATGCATCTCCTTCTGGTTTCCGGCAACATCAACAAAGCATAAATCGCATATCTGACTAGTTCATGTACAGGTATTCCTATTCTTGTTCTTGCATTTTCAAATTTGTTTCGAATTAGAGAGATTATTATTTTATTTTATTGAACATTAGATAACTTCATTAGCCTTGAAGATTTTTTTAATGTTAATTTATGTTATTTTTCAGTTCTTATATCGGCTAATATTTGGTCTAGTATTTAGAAAAATTAGGCTCAATTAATGGTGCTATAGGTGCATATTAGGCTTAATATAAGACTCCTAGGTAGATAATATTTTTGGTAGGATCTTAGGTAGATACTTGTTGTATTGTTGATTTACATGTTATTTGTTATATTTTAATTTGTGTTTTTTAACATCTCAGTATTGGAATACCTGACATTTTGAATATGAAATGGCTTCTAGTATTTATGGTTTCAGAGTTAAAAAAAAAAAAAAAACCTAGTTTTCACCATTTTTCTCTTCTAGACTTTAATTTTGCACATACATTAGTTGACATTAGGGTTGTAAATGAGTCGAGATTTGCCCAACTCGGCTCAGGCTCATAAATCTCTAGCAAGGCTCAGGCTTGGCTCATCGGATCAAATCGGATTTCTGATTTGGATCATAATTGAATTCTAATAGATTTATGAAGATCCACCGGATTCGAATTCGGTTTCGAGTTCAAATCTAGTAGATTTCGTAACAATTCGAATTTAGCATAATCAGCTTCGAATCCAATCCGTTTATTGGCCTAGTCCTAGCAGTAGTTTTGTCATCATTAATAGCTATGGCAATACTACTAAGGAATGATTTGGAACTGATTACATGAAGGTGATTAGTATTAACAACAATGGAAATGAAAGCAATGCACATCCCATAATGACGATATTTTAATAACATAGATACAAGTATTGGGTTTTGGTTCTGGTTGTAGAGTTAAGGACATATTATATTATTAGTTAGCAATTTTCAGTTATGTTTCTCGTTTTCTTTTTCGTGTAATAGATAAAAAAAGTTTGTTTATCATGCATTTTCAATTTGCATTGGCATTTCATAATACTATAGATACAAACCGTGGCTAGTAAAGTCGACCCTAAGCTTGAAAATGTTATAGGGCAACGGTCGAAACACCACAGCCTTAGCCTAGTATTGTTGACTAGTCTCTTGACTATGAGGTATATTACTGCTAAGTTGACCTTTTAAACAAACCTAAAATAGTGAGCTTCATTCAAGTATTTATTGTCGTCGAGTTCATGTAAGTTTCTCAATGAAAGTACACAAGTCACAATTGTAGGTGATAATGACTTGGATGTTGAAGAAACAGATAATAGCTATTTGCTTTCAATAGAAAGAGGCATTAAAACAAGAATGAGGATTGGTTGTGCAGGTACTGGCATTCGTAGGCCCAAACTACTCTTAACAAAGCTATAAAGAAAATACTATTAAGAGGAAGGAATATACTGATGTGCACCAAACTGTCGGCAATACTTTTAGTCACCAAATTCAAAGTGGTAAGCCCACAAATGCTCTTAAGGAAGCCATGAAAAAAAGATCATATAAATGGAATGAATCTACAAACGTGCACCAAACTATCAGCAATACATGTATTCCCCCAGTTCAAAGTGTATCCACTCCATCAACACCTTATTTAAGGGAGGAATTGAATCCAACACTGCACCAGGTACTATTTAGTATGTTATTTTTAAGTCCTACTATTTAGGACAATATGTCATACGACTTCTAATAATTGTTTTTAAAATATTTTAGGAGTCAATGGGCTTCAGCCACGGTTTTCAAATGAATCTCAGCCAAGACACTTATAAATCTACTCAAGCCAATCAATTGAATCTTGGCCAAGGGACATATGGCTTGCCTCAAGGTCATCAATTAAGTCCTAGCCAAGGCAATTATGGATATACTCAAATGCTATAGGTAAATGTCATGAAAATCAAAATACGATTGATATTCACAATTCATAGTATTTATTATATTTTTTTAATACAACCATTTTTTATTTCCTTACAAGGTAATTGAATAGTATACCTGATTTGTGATTTTGATTATTTTATTGCTCCATTTTGATTTGTGGTGAGCTTGCTGTTTCTGTGGTTTGGTTGTCTATGATACCATCCTTGAGGCAGGGTGCTTTCTTGCTCACTCTCAAGTGCAGGAGTTTGAAGAAATATAATTCTCGGTGAGTCCGAGGTCGAACCATAGAGAGCACGGATGTCAAAGACAAAAGGTGATTAAAGAACAATTATAATGGTGGAAACATTACTGGTAAAATTCTAAAAGGAAATTAAATGATCAATAATAAATAAAATTATTAAATTCAGTAGTGAGAATGCTCAGGCATCGGGACAGTTCCTTGAACCGTTATGAAATCATTGTAACTCAAATAAAATATTATATATTTGATTGTTATGAAACCTTTTGATTTGGTTGAACTAAAATAATTCAGGAACATCTCGTAACCTCGATTAACGACATGGCTAGAATAACTGTAGCAAACCGTGTTTTTAAATTATAATTAAGATAATTTAATTATAATTAACAAGGAAAATCCCTTGTGAAAGATTATATAAGTTTGTGTATTTAAATAATTGAAATAAGTAGGATTTTTAATTAAAATTAATTGTGGGATCCAAGGTGTAATATTAGAAAGATTGGGGTCACTTAAGTAATTTAGAAACCTTATGGAATTAGGGTTTGATTTTTGACGTGTAAGACAAGGGGGTGGAGGTGTCATTTGACCAAATCGTTAGGGGTAGATTAGTAAGTTTGGGGAGGAATCATAGTGGAGAAGTTATCTTACCTATTGGTTAGGTGTGAGGAGAGTTAAGAAAGGGTAAAGAAGGAAAATTTATCAGTTTTAGAGGTTAGCAAGAGGGGTCAATGAATAGTGACGTGAATACTGTTTTGAGAGAGGGAGTTAGGGTTTTGATGTTTAAGAGAAAGGAAGAACCAAACCCTAGCCGTCACAAACCTTGAGAAGAAAACCAAATATGGGTTTTGCTGTAGAGAAAAGAAGAAGAAGGAAAAGAAGATCCGAGTGATCCGTGTTGCTGTATTCGACCTAGATCAACTCTGCGCAAGCAAGTAGGGATTCCTACGTTTTTACTGTACTTAATTTTGTGGATTGAATCAATGCTATAGGAATAGTTGATTTGTATTCTAAATGCTTAACATGCCTAGAACTAGGATCTAGATGGATTAGGAACAATGTAAGCATGCTGGTTGACCTCTGTGATTTTTATGTTGTTGTGTTCCATATATTTCATTAGTTTATATGATCCATGCTTTGTGTTCAGATCTATGATTAAATACTAGATATTTAATTGTTGAATCCATGAAAATATTATGTGTTTGTTGTTGTGATTTATTTGTAGGATTAGAGACTTATTTTTGGGTGCTAAGAACGTTAGAAATCTTTAGGTTTGATTAGAAGTTCGAAACCCTAATCAAAACCCAGGTTTTAGCCAAGATTGTACGTTCGGTAGGTAGCTCGACAGCTACCGATTTAGATACCAAAAACAAGGAAAATGAGGTGCTCTCAGGTCTTGCTACCGAGATTCGGTAGCAATGCTACCGAGACCTTCAGTAGATCATTCGGCACCTACCAAGTAGCTACCGAAGTGGGGAAAAATGATGTGCTCTTGGGACATGCTACTGAGCTTCTGCAGCTGAGCTACCGAAACCTTCGGTAGGTCACCCGGCAGCTACCCAGCAGCTATCGAAGGCCAAATGCCTTCAAATTTCATGGAGAGGATCCTTAAGGAGTTGTACACATGCCTATATGGATGATTTGTATGAAAAATGTTTAGATTTGTAAGAATCAATACAAATAGAGAAAGTCAAGAATTCAGAATTATTGGACTGATCTAAATGGAATATGAAGTAACCTTGACTCATAGGTATTGGAAAAGGTCTTAGGACCTCAATACAAGATTAGTGGAATTAGAAATGATTGTGTAGGTTTTGGTTTGGTTGAATGGTGCTAATAACATTCAACAAGAACATAGGTTTGATTTATGATTAACTTTGATGATTGGATGAGGGTACCATGAGTACCTACTATTGTGATTGTATTTGTGTTAGAATGACTTGGATGATGTTGTGGATAGGTGAGCTTCTACTATGGGTGAAAGTCCCTAAATGTAATGCATGGTACGATGTGCTCTACCGTGGGTGAAAGTCTCTAAAAGAAGGCTTGGTAAGGGTGTTATTCCACCATGGGTGAAAGTCCCTAAAGGCAAGTGAATTGATAGGTATTGCTACCATGGGTGAAAGTCCCTAAAAGCAAGTGAGTTGACTGGTGTTGCTACTGTGGGTGGAAGTCCCTAAAAGCAAGTGATTTGACTGGTGTTGCTACCGTGGGTGGAAGTCCATAAAGGTCGTATATGTGGTGTGATCCACCGTGGGTGCAAGCCCCTAAAGGAACGGATTATATGGTTTTGCTACCGTAGGTGAAAGTCCCTAAAGGTCGTATATATGGTGTGATCCACCGTGGGTGCAAGCCCCTAAAAGAACGGATTGTAAGTGTGTATTTCTATTGTGGGTGCAAGTCCCTAAACAGAATGGGTTATATGGTTGTAAGTTGAAATAAGCACGTGACTTGGCTAGGCCTGATGACACCTTGCATTGCATTACATTTCATTTCACTCCAGTCTTGCATCATACCTTGAATTGCACCGCATTGCATTTGAATTGATTGTGATGCATGTAAATTATGATTCTTGATTAATTATGAATGATTGTGATTGGGTTACAGTGTCCGTAGCAAGGTGGGACCTTGTGGATAGGTGAGCTTCCACCATGGGTGAAAGTCCTTAAAGGCAAGAACATGGATAGGTGTTTCTACCATGGGTGAAAGTCTCTAAAGGAAAGGATTGTAAGGGTGTACTTCCTCCGTGGGTGAAAGCCCTAAAATAATGGTGATAAATGTGATTTATGATCATAGTTAGACTATGAGTATTTATATGTGTTTGATTACGTGATTAAGGGTGTATTTTCACCGTAGGTGCAAGTCCCTAAAGGAATAGTGCATGAGAGTTCCTCCATGGGTGCAAGTCCCTAAAGGAAATGTTATGTGATAGATATGTAGTATATTAGTATGTGTTGATTGGCCGTAGCATAGTGGGACCATGTGGTGTTTGTGGTGAAACATAGTTAGACTATGGTTGCTGTTCTTGTGGGAAATCTTAGCATAGTGGGGCTATGGGGATTATTATCTATTGATAACTATGTTTGATATGTGTGGTATTCATGTGAACTAAGTTATTACATGACTATTGTTATATTCATGCTACTATGAGATATGTTGTGTGATGACATGATAATACACATATGACTGTGATATTATGTGATGAATGAAATGCATGAAAATAATTGTATTGATTTACATGCATAGAAGTGATCATTGTAGACTTATAGGATTTCTCTACTAGGCTTCGGCTGATCCTTAACTCTACTGGTAATATGCTCGTTTGACGTGCCTGTTTGGAGGAGAGACCACTTCGGTTTCTAGTACCTGATTTTCATGATGGTGTATTCTTGGTTTTTAATTAAGTTGGTTTGACCCCTTGGAGGGCGAAATTTGTAATAGAGATATCTTAGACTTTATTACTTTATTTGTGGGTTGATTGCTCGACTGGTTTGGTTGAGCAATGATTTTATTCTAAACAGACTTCCGCTGATTATATTGTTTATTGAGACTCTGATTCAACCAGGTAAGGGTTGATATTTTGGTGGTTGGTATCCGTATCCATGAGGCGGGTTCGAAGGTCGTTTCCTTGGAATCATCGAGATTCCCATGTCTCGGATTTGGGGCGCGACAGAGGTGGTATCAGAGCACTAGGTTTAAGTTGTCTAGGCTTTGGGAAGTCTTAGGTCACAGTGAAAACCTAGGACGAAAACATAGAAACTTTGAACCTAGAATCCACATCTCTGTACTGCGTGTATTATTTAAGTATATTATGTGATTAAGTATTTTGTGTCCATGTATGTAAATAAATGTATATTTACATGTTATTAACTAGGACTATTACACAACATACTTAGAGACTCATTAAGTATAGAAAGCTAGTGACTAATCTGGTCAGTATTAGGATGATTATTACTTTCTTTGTGAGATGATTGGACTATTGTAGCTATAGATACATGAATCCTTGAACTTTGGATCGATAGTAAATGACCACTTGTGAGGATAAAGACTTTGCTAACTTAAAAGTTATCAATTTTCTAGAACATAAGTGTAATTACTTCTTGAAATAGGATGAAAATTCTAGGATAATAACCTTACGCTTGTAGGATTACCATGTTATAGTTGTTAAATTAAATTGCTGCGACATTGCATGTAATTGGGAAATGTATGTGTGTGCAATTTCCTAGGATCTACATGAAGACTGAATGTTAATTATGTTGTAAATCATGAGACTTACCTTAAGAGATTTTGTGAACAACGAGAACCTAGAACATGTGCACCTAGCAAGTACTTTTGTGAATTATATGAAATATACCTTGATATAATATGTGAATAAATTGTTATGATGTATGTGTATTTGACAATGTGTATTAAAGTATTTGGAGTACTATATGTAGACTGTTTGAACTGAGTGTCTCTTGTGAATTATCTGACATTGTAAACTATGATAGTAACTTAGGCAATTGTTGTAAGTAGTGCAGCTAAAGTCTATACAAGAGTATAGTGAGACCATAGGACGATAATATAGAAACTTGTTAAGCCAAAATTCACTTCTCTGAATCTGTATTGAGTGATTCTTGTAAATTAGTTGGTATGGTGGAAGTACAGCAATGGTATAACCTTTGCTTAAATATGATTGTGTGATTGCCGCTATAGCTGCTTTGTGTTGGAGATCTAGAGGCTATCAAGTTTAGTTAAATCTAGGAAGAAACATAGAGACAAGTAAATTTAGGAATCACATGAGATTTTGTAGTGAGTATAACCTGATTGGTTTGCTAAATTTTGTGAATGTTATAATTGTTCTATAGTGCATACTCCTTGTGAAGTGCCTTGAATTGTATGTTGAGTGCTTCTTGCAATTGTTTGACATTGTATAATTATTTCAGAGTGGCGTGGTTTTTATGCTCATATACGATACGGATGAGTATTCTTATATAGGACTATCAAACAGAGACATGTTGGCATAGGAAATTACTTATAGAATTATAAGCTTCTTGCTAAGTATTATGTGTTAACTACTCGACCTTGAGTAAGGTTGTATTGATGTATATCTTTATTGATAATGCTGGATAGATAATTTAGAGCAGGGGTGCCACTACTTCTGAATGGTCTAGAAGTACATTATAAGTATAAAATTATGATTAGTATATTGGATTACCTTGTCTTTAAAAGACATGATAATCAAAGACAAAAAATCAATTGATTGATATGACTGTAAAATTTATTATAATACTAAAACAAATTATTTTCCAGAAATTGGAGACGATGTAGTTGCAAATACATTGAATCGAATTCCTTGAAAAGAAAGGAGAATTAGGCAAGTATACAAATAAAAGAATAAATAATGAAAACATAAATGAATAAAATATTTATTTATTGTAGTGATTAAAATTTATATGATATGACTAAGATTGAAGTGAACATTAATGAATAGTGATGACTTTTAAGAGAAAACATAATACAATAGAATATGAAACAAGAACGAATGTAGTAATTATTACGAAATATACAAAAGAAATTATCCTGATATAAACTAAATTTGAAATTAAACATAATGTGAATAATACACATTACGAGAAAATAAAAGGCTTGAGTGTATGAAAATAACAATATCGAATTGTAGATAAGTGCATTGTTTAAGTATAGTGTAGGATGGGTGGTGTAGGTGCAACATAGGTATGCTTGAGATATTAGTAGTATGGGTATGTCTAGAGTGCTAATTATCTATGTGTTGTGTGAGGTCCTTGGTGACCAAGTGATAAGTGTAGGATTGCTTGATGTAGTTTTATGGTTAGGTTATGCCTAACAACCATGCATTGTATTCATTTTATCATCTTCATTCCTTGTTTACATCTGAGCATTATGCATCATATCATCATATCATCCACGTTCATTTCAACCTTGTTTGTGTTTATCTTTCATCATCTGATTGTTGCATAAGTTTTGGTTGCCCTCGTTAAGTGTACATTTGTGATGTGAATGTATTAAGTGATTAATTGCCTTGCGTTATGTGCACCTTCAATCTTCGTGTAGTGTTATGTGAACTGTTGTGAAAATGGAATGTTGTGAGAGTGACCTAATAGTAAAGTAATACTATGATGATACTTTTATGGTGTTATTATGATTAGTAATATTAGTTTAACAATGTGTGTGGCTCAATGTGTATTGTAGTTGTAGTCATAGTAAATGTATTACATAATATCAATTAACCATATTAGTTACAATATGATGTTTATGTCACCACGATAAATAAAAACTTAGAAATACATAACTATAGAAATTATGCTGGTTAGGAATATATGCACATGACACTCATAAGACTTTAGACTCAACACATCCTTATTGTGAAAGAGAACGTAAGGAAAATTCATAAATTGATTGAGTAGGTAATCTTATGAATCTCTGCAACTAGTTCATTTATAACATGGTGAGAACTAATATTGATTATAATTACCAACGTGATGATATTAATGTCATGAATTTCACAATAGGGCGACTAAAACTTATATACGTAGATACCATTACTTTGATTAAAACATGTGTTATGTAAGTATAATAGTGGGATGACTTCACCCCACTGATGTATTGCAGATTAGACTCTATTATAATTAGTTCGAATACAGAATAGGGACAACCTTAAATTTCGGAAAGAAATTCCTTTAAGGGGGAGAATGTGGCAACCCGTGTTTTTAAATTATAATTAATATAATTTAATTATAATTAACAAGGAAAATCCCTTATGAAAGATTATATAAGTTTGTGTATTTAAATAATTGAAATAAGTAGGATTTTTAATTAAAATTAATTATGGGATCCAAGGTGTAATATTAGAAAGATTCGGGTCACTTAAGTAATTTAGAAACCTTATGGAATTAGGGTTTGATTTTGGACGTGTAAGACAAAGGGGGTGGAGGTGTCATTTGACCAAGTCATTAGGGGTAGAATAGTAAGTTTGGGGAGGAATCATAGTGGAGAAGTTATCTTACCTATTGGTTAGGTGTGAGGAGAGTTAAGAAAGGGTAAAGAAGGAAAATTTATCAGTTTTAGAGGTTAGCAAGAGGGGTCAATGAATAGTGACGTGAATACTGTTTTGAGAGGGGGAGTTAGGGTTTTGATGTTTAAGAGAAAGGAAGAACCAAACCCTAGCCGTCACAAACCTTGAGAAGAAAATCAAATATGGGTTTTGCTATAGAGAAAAGAAGAAAGAAAAGAAGATCCGAGTGATCTGTGTTGCTGTATTGAACCTAGATCAACTCTGCGCAAACAAGTAGGGATTCCTACGTTTTTACTGTACCTAATTTTGTGGATTGAATCAATGCTATAGGAATAGTTGATTTGTATTCTAAATGCTTAACATGCCTAGAACTAGGATCTAGATGGATTAGGAACAATGTAAGCATGCTGGTTGACCTCTGTGATTTTTATGTTGTTGTGTTCCATATATTTCATTAGTTTATATGATCCATGCTTTGTGTTCAGATCTATGATTAAATACTAGATATTTA
>JAUPMG010172878.1:0-10556 GCA_031762675.1 Pachysandra terminalis
CCTTACCTGAAAATCTGGTTAGACCAACCTAAATCCCATGATTTTGGTCTATTTTGAATTAATTGATAAAACCCGGGGGACCATTCACACCCAAACTTCATGGATGGTGGCGACTCCATTTTAACCTGATCAACCTAGGGTCCACCTGACCCGGGGGCGATCACAATAGGGATTATGAAGCCCTAAAGGAGTTTGTGATCCACTGGGACCCTGAAGATCACGTGTTCGTGACTGCCTTTGGAGAAATAGGCATCAGTTTTGAAGATGTGGCCTTGCTGCGTTACCTCCCTATTTTGGGAGATGAAAATCCTGGAACCTTGACACTGTCTGCCGTAGAAGAGGTGGATTTGGAGCTGCTGAAGATCTGCTCCAAGCAGACGATGAGGAAGAGTCAACTGAAGGGGAGGGAATCTGGTCTGAGCACCAAATACTCCTTCAAAGGATGGAACAGATATTTCTGGAATGAAGAGGACATTCCTAAGGCCACTAGTCTCTTCATCCGACGCCTGTGGGGCGAAGGCTTGGACAACTCCGTCCACTTAGCGGGGTTGGTTGCCTTCTCGCTCGCCCGCTTTGTCTTCGAGGGCTACCCTGCGGACAAGGTGCATGAGAGGCTCTTCCCTATGGTGGTGAAGATCGGGAGAGGAATCCGGGTGCCGTTGGCGCCATTGTTCTTAGGCTCACTGTATGAGCATTTGGACTTGCTATGCGAGGACATGGCAAGGAGCAGGGGAGAGAGAATGGTGGAGACCCTGCTGGATGCCATTTTCCTCCAGCATTTCCTGTGGGAGAGGTACCCCCGGTATGCTCCCCAGGATTTCTCAGTAGTGGAGCAACAGCTCCTTACCATGGATCTGGACTCTGCTCCGCAGAAGTTGGTGTGGTCAGGGTGCTGCCCGAAGTACAATGTCTTCCTGCGCCAAGTGATGGACATAGCGGCGGAATTCGAGTACCACCCATACCCAATGGTGGGTTCTGGTTGCTGCAACCCTACGGAATCAAGGTGTCGACGGATACATAGAAGAATACCGATGCTAGGCTCCAATTATCACCAGAGGAGAGGGCGTTCCTGGTGATCCTGCACCCGGGCTATCTGATCAGCTTGGTTAGGGACTACGGGAGTAGCTTCCCTGTATATAATCCACAACGCGTCCTTTGACAGTTCGGGTTCGATCAGATAGCCCCGCTGCGTGACTTGGAGTTCAAGCCTGTTTGTCTGAAGTGGCAAAGCTTGCGGGAGTGAGGTTCCTTCGAGGGAGTGGCTACCTCGGCATGGATAAGGGCTTCAAGTCCAGTTCTGCAACGCTAGAGAGGCAAGGAAAGGTGTCTTCCTGGTGGTCGGACTACTGGTACAAGGCACTAGAAACCTTGGACAAGTTCTGTAGAAGTGACACAGTCCCCTTGAAGCTGGATCTAGGAGGGAGGAGGAGCAGAGCCTGAGGAAAAATGATAAGAATCACACCTTGCAGATTGGGGATGGCCACCCCAATATTCATGAGATTCCTGGTCACGATGTGATTCAGGATATCTATCATTGGCGGCAAGGAGATGATGACTTCCCAGTCGGTAAAGCTTCTGAGAAGGTACCAAAAGTCTAGCCTGAAGAGGCGTCTACGGGGGAAGAAGCAGATGAGGCAGAAGTGGATGAGGACCACATCCCTCTAGGGAGCCTCCTCCCCAGGAGGAACAGGAGTGCAAGGGTGCCCATAGTAGAGCTGGCAATTTCTGACCCGACCCGCCAACTCGCCCGAACCCGCTCGCAATTTATCAGGTTTGGGTTCATCTTTTCGACCCGCGGGTCGGGTGCGGGTCAAGAATCTCTAATCCGCAAATAAACAGGTCGGTGCTGGTTGTCCCGCCTGACCCGTCGGGTTAGAGCTATATACAAATATAAGTTTATTTGCTAAGTTTTTTGGATTATATTATTAATTGTTAAACTTGATCACTTTATTTTGAAGACCATTTGTTTGCTTTTTAGTTTTTATACACTATTATAAAATGGAAATTAGGTAATTATTAAAAGCAATGTTCAGAAAATGTTTTAATCTCTTGCATTCAATTCAACTCAAAATTTAGTTCAAAACTAAGCATGATATTGTTATTTTATAAGTAAATATATGAGATGTTAGAACCTTAGAGGAGAAGTTTTTGTACTTAAAATAGTGATATTTAGGATACAAGGGGTCTAGGAGGAATTATTTAAAATAAATTAAAAAAAAACTGGGCGGGTCAAACGGGTTAGAACGGGTTGGGTGAGGGTTGAGTATTCTCAACCCGTTTAATAAACGGGCAGGTTCGGGTTTAGGGTCAAGTCGTTAATACCCTATGTAAACCCGACCCGAACCCGCTCCTGGTACTTCTACAAGCAGGGTACCTTCACCCTCTGGGAGTTCTAGATTTCCTTCCCTGCTCTTCAAAGGCTCCTCTTCTGGTAAGCTTTTGTCCTTGTGAGTGCATTTGATCATCAAAGAATTCCCTAATTTGACTTGTGTAATGTTGGTGGCAGCTGTTGCAGAAGGAGAAGAGTTGGGGGCAGAGTACCTCTTGTCATTCCACTGGCCTTGCCACCACAGAGAGATCTTGGCAAGGCCCCTCTGCGGGTGGAACGAGAGAGGGAAATCCCTGGGGAGAGCAAAAGTCCTCCTGCTCCCCCATCGATGGCTTCTAGCAGCACTCCTGCCAGGAGGGAGGATCAAAGTGAAGCTGCGGAGCAGGAAACTCTCGATGTGGATCCTCTGACTGTGGTATACACAGTTTTAGTAAGTAGTTCTCCCTTTTTGAATGTCCTTTTTACTTTCTGAATGTGCTGCTTAACTAACACTTGCCGTTTGCAGGATGACGAAGAGACAATCTCCCATGTTCCCTCGAATATTAGAGAGGGAGCAGGGAGCATTGGTTAGCCATCTCCTCCTGTACAGATAGAGGCTAAGGATGCTATTGCTATTGCTGCGGCTGTTGGTGAGGAAGAAGTCTCCTTTCGGAAGCCATTTATTCCAGTGGAGGCCACAAGTGTACATACGGAAGTGGAACCTCCTACTGAAGTTGCTGCTCCTGCCGCTGCACCAGCTCAAGAACCCACTGTGCCTGCTGCTGACTCGGAGAAGGTCATAGTAGAAGAAATTTCTGAAGCCGTTCCTCCAAAGGAACTCGAGGTCAAAAATGAACCTTCCCCCATACAATGTCCTCCCAAGCAGCTGTAGGGGTCTCAGGTACCCAAACTTTAACTCCCATTGTTAGACTGAAGCGCAAGAGGGGGAGTTTTGCTATCCCCGCTATTTAGAAGAGGAGGGAGCTGTCCCCTGATCAGGTGGAGGATCCAGAAGATGTTGAGAGAAGATATTGGATGGATCTGATCAAGATGACTTACGGGGAGATAGTACCTGAGACAGCACGGCTGGATCCCAAGTTCAAGCAGTTCAGATACACAGAGCTATACAGGCTTTTGGAGTTCATGAGTCGAAGGACCCTACATAGCATTACTGAACAGGACCTAGCTGTCTAGGGAGGCATAGTGGAAAATTTGAAGACTATGAGGTTCGAGCTGGAGTGGCTGGTTAATTGGTTGGAGCAGCTGAGGGTTAAGGTGCAGAAATGCAGCAAGGTTAGAGCACTTGAGGATCTTGCTGCAACCCGGTCAGAGGAAATGAAGAAGTGTCAGGGTGCCTTCGAGAAGTGCAAGGCGGATATAAGGCAAGTGGAGTAGAATATTGCTGAGCTAGACTCGCTGATGACAAGAGTTATAGAAGAACGACTGCTAATTCAGCAGGATATGGAAAAGGCAGCGCGAGCAGTAACTGAAGAGCAAGCTAGGCTCATGGAGGTGCAAGCTGCTCTTATGAGGGCTTCCCTTCATGTTCTTGGCGCCTCCAGACTTGGACTTCTTGAAGCCGCCTTTGAAGGTGTAACTGAATCCCAACTGACCGGGGATCCTTGACTTCTCTTCTTCTTGTAATTTGTTGTATTTGTACTTGTATTCTTTATAATTGAAAAGATTTTTTGTATAGAACACAATCTTTATCAATAAAAGTACTTCCTTAGCCATTTTCCATTTACAACTTCTTGAGTTGCATTCTCTTCTAATGGACTAATCTTATAGTACCCTGAGGCTTGAGCTGTGATAACCTCAAAGGGACCTTCCCACTTGGGAGCAAACTTGGGCTTTGCAGCAGTGCTCCTTGCATACCAAATAGCTCGCAGGACTAACTCACCAACCTGGAAACTCTTTGATTTGACCAGTTTGTTATAGGCCTGGGCAATGATCTGATGGTAGTGTATGTTGCTTTCCAAAGCCTTTTGCCTCAGTTCATCCAAATTGTCTAACTCTTGAGCACATACTAGGGCAAAATCTCTGAAGTCAAAATCTACCTTACTAGCATGTAAGAACCTTGCGGAGGCAACTTGTAGTTCCATCGGAAGAAGAGCTTCTGCTTCAAACACAAGGGAGAATGGAGTGGCATTCGTAGCTATATGCTTACTCACCCTGTATTCCCACAAGGCCTGAGGTAGAGACTCATTCCACCTTGTGGGTTGATCATATACCATCTTGCTCAAGATCCTGATCAAGGTCTTGTTGGTGGCCTCACCTTGGCCATTTCCTTGAGAGAAGTAAGAAGTAGCCTTGTTGTGGATGATCCAGTAGTGGGCAATAATCTCTCTAACTGGCCTGTTGATGAAGGAAGTCTCATTGTCTGTGATGATCCTCTGAGGTGGACCAAAACGGAGGACATTGTTATCCTTGATGAATTGCGCCGCATAAGCTCCATTGGCCCATCTCAGAGAGACAACTTCTACCCATTTGGTGAAGTACTCCGTAGCCACCATGATCCAAGAATGCCCACGTCAACTTCTAGGATTAATGGGTCCAATCAAATTCAGTCCCCAAGTATGAAAGGGCCATGGAGTGATGATTGACTGCATTTCCTGAGAAGGTTTACAGGGGATGCCATCTTGGATCTGGCACTTTATGCATTTCTTCACAAACTCTGTCGCGTCTGCTTCCATGGTAGGCCAGTAGTAGCCTATGTCTTGGAGCTGCTTATACAATTTCTTCTTCCCTTGATGTGGTCTAGATGTGCTGCTGTGGACCTCTCGAAGGACGATGAAGATCTCCTGTTTACCCAAACAACGCAGAGGGGTGTCGTTGAATCTCTTCCGAAACAACTCTCCTTCCTCCAAGTAAAATCGAGGGACCTAACATTTCAGCTGAAGAGCCTCAAACCTGTCTGAAGGTAGGATTCTATCTCGAAGGAACTTGACGTAGGGCTCTTTCCAGTCTGTAAACTCATAGACCGGAAAAGCTTCAATAGCATCAGGTGGCTCTTGGCATTTGACGCAGGAAAGCTGTAGCTTGGCAGCCTCAAACGCCATTGAAGGCCAGTACACTCCTGATCTTTGAAGTCTTCTGTAGAGAGCAATGGAGTCGGGAAGCTCGTATGTGTCGTTATGTATGGTTTGCATCCTTTCTTTGGCCTCCTCTGATCCAATGCATCTGAAGATAGTTCTACTCACTCCCTTATAGTAGAGAGCTTTACCTTGTCTGGTAAAGTTCATCAGAATCTTTAGAGGAATAGTGGGATCCCGGTGGGGAAGATTCTCCAGGTCGCAGACGATCTGGTACCTCCAGTCTCCTTCTGGAATGGGTTCCTCATCTTCTTAAAGGATATGAGTGGAGGGAGTGGTCCTTCGGATGACTTCTAGTGTAGTTGCTCCAAACTCGAACTGGAGTCTGCTTCTCAAGTTGGCCAAGGCATCAGCATGCTTGTTCTTACTCCTCATGGTGTGAGTCAGAGAGTAGCTCGAGAATCTTCGAAGGAGAGCCTGTATGGCAGTCCTATAAGGAACTAGGTTCGGCTCTTTGGCTGCGAACTCCTTGTTGATTTAGGAGGTAACCAAGGAATAGTCCCCTGAGATGTGAATGCTTTGAACATTCAGCTGGCGTGCAAGAGATAGGCCAATCAGCAAAGCTTCATACTCCACTCTGTCGTTTGTGCGTGGAAATCTAGCTTGAAGGAGAAGGAGAACTGCTCTCCATTGGGGGCAATCATCTCAATCCCTGCTCCACCGCCCTGCGAGTTGGATGATCAGTCGAACTTCATCTACCATTCCTCTTCAGAAACCACAGATACCTCACTCATAACTTCATCCTCTTCTTCGTGGGTGGAGAAGGCAGCTAGCAGATCAGCAACTGCCTGCCCCTTGATGGCTCTCGGCGTCTCGCACACAATCTCAAATTGAGCTAGCTGGAGTATCCATTTGATGTGCTTTCCATACAGAATTAGCTGAGAGAGGAGATACTTAACAGGGTCATTCTAGGTCACCAGGTGAATAGCATGTGCATGTAGGTAGTGCTTTAGCTTGTTCACCATGTGGACCCAAGAAAGAAAAGACTTGTCTATCCTGGAGTATCTGATCTCAGCCCCTTGTAGAAGTCTGATGATGTAGTAGACAGGTCTCTCGAAGCCTTGCCCATCCTCCTAAGCAAGTAGACCTCCTATGGCTCGCAAGACGATGTACAACTGAAGAGGCTTCCCTCAAATTGGAGCCATCATAGTGTGAGGGTGAGCAAGTACTCGTTTGACTGCTTCGAATGCTTGTTGTTGTTCCTCGTTCTAGCAGAAAGAAACATTCTTCTTCAAGAGTGGCATAAGGGGAACCAGGTGGGCGGATAGTCCGGGTATGAACCTCCGGATGTAGGATACTCGCCCAATGAAGGACTTCAGCTCCTTCTAAGTCATGGGAGGAGTCCAGTCAATGACAGCTTTGGCCTTCGTGGGATCCAAGTCTATCCCGTGCCTATGGACTATAAACCCAAGGAACTTCCCAGAGGAAACCCCGAAGGCACACTTCGAGGGATTCATCTTGAGTTTATACATCCGGCACCTCTGAAACACTCTCTCCAAGATGACGAGATGATCTTCCTTCTTGGCTGACTTGATGACCAAATCATCCATGTAATCTTTAATTTCTCCATGCATCATGTCATTGAATATGACAGTTATAGCCCTTTGGTAAGTTGCTCCAGCATTCTTGAGGCCAAAAGGCATAACTGTATAGTAGATGTTGCCCAATGGAGTTAAGCGATTTTTTCGGCATCCCTTGGGTCTATGAGGATCTGGTTGTACCCCGAGAGCCCGTCCATGAAGGAGAACATCTCATTCCCTACGGTGGCATCAATCAATATATCCATCTTAGGCAAAGGGAAATCGTCCTTTGGAAAGGCTTTATTGAGATCTCTGAAATCTACACAACATCTGATCTGTCCATTTTTCTTCCTTACAGGGACTATGTTGGACAACCAAGAAGGATCCATTTCGAGGGAGATGTGAAGCCTGTGAGTCACTAGTGCAGGAT
Source organism: Pachysandra terminalis (assembly GCA_031762675.1). Classification (NCBI taxonomy): domain Eukaryota; kingdom Viridiplantae; phylum Streptophyta; class Magnoliopsida; order Buxales; family Buxaceae; genus Pachysandra; species Pachysandra terminalis. The sequence continues at coordinate 7,351 of JAUPMG010172878.1, forward strand.
CAAGGCCCGGCATATCTTCATAGCTCCATGCGAAAACGTCTTTGTACTGGGAGAGGAGTGCTATGAAGGTCTTCTTATGATCCGGCTCCAGGGAGGAAGAGATCTGCACATGTTTGTTGACAGTTGGTTCCTCTCTACGGTCAACTGTGTTCAACTCTTCTTGGACAGCCTGAACACCGTCTTGTAAGTGATCCGGGGCTAGTTCCACTTTTGATTCAGGAGCTTCTGGCATTTCTTCATCAGGGGCGCACTGCAAGACGCCAGCGGATGGAGCCCCCTGTGATTGCTATAAGCGGTAGACGTGTCTCCCATCTGAGAGGTCTACCCTTATACAACGAGCCTTCGAAGGTCGAGGGCCTTCCGAAGAAGATGGTACTGAAAAAGGTTTTGAAGAATGTGGTGTTGATGTGGATTGAATTGTAGGAGGCGGTCCTGAGCGAGTAGTCCACAAGGGTAGAAGAGTTCCTTGAGACTTGGCAACACGGTATTCCCCCTCCGGAGCAAACCCGTCATAATGATTTGCCTCTGCATAGTGGGTTTCTGACTCATCAAAGGGGAAGAGTTCTGCCACCACTCTGAAAAGCTTCCCATTCCAGATCCCCTTCAAGCATTGATGATATGTGGAGGGTACTACCTTCTCCCTGTGGAACCAAGGCCTGCCTAACAGTACGTGGAACGCTGCCCTGTCATCAATGACATGGAAAGTAGTAGGGAGCCTGAATGAACCTACACGGAATTTGAGAGAGATGTAGCCCATGGTCTACTGCCACTAGGTATCAAAACCTAGAATCCGGATCTTGCTAAGGATGATGCACTTGTCGGAAACACCGACCGCCTCCAAGATTTTCAGTGGGATGAGGTTGAATGCAGAGCCACCATTCACCATCGCCCTCTGAACCTCCACACCCTGCAAGGTGGAATTCACATACAGGGGTTTATTGTGGTCCTCTGAAGACGCCATCATGTCTTCCTCTGAGAAAGTGATGGAATGTTTGGCAAGTCGTGGAGAGTGCTGGGTGGAAGCTTCCTGGCAGTTGAAGCACTAGAAATGATATTTCTTCATAATTTCCAGCAATGCCTGAGTGGTCTCCGTCCGCATCTCGGAGGTGAACTGTTTGTCCTCAAAGAACATTTAAAACTTGGTGATACTGCGAATAGCTTCGCTAGACTGGGGATCTGACTTCTGCCGGTTGGTGAAGATGGACATCATGCGTATAGTCTCCCTTCCCTTTCCTCTGTGCTGAGGAAGAGGGTCAGTGTGTACCTTTGCATCCGGCAGTTCAATATCTTCGGCAGCTAGTCTAGCATGATAGAGTTTCCTCAAAGCCCAACAGTCGAAGGTGGAGTGACGGGTATGACGGTGGAACTTGCAATATCGTGGGGACCATTTCTCAGCCTCCGAAGGCTCCTTCTCAATAGGTGGCAGGATGACACGGTCATCCTTGATCCATTCTTGGAGCAAGGCATCCAACTGAGCAGGCGAGCACGTTACTTCCGGAGGCGGCGATCGTCTCTCCCGGTTGTTGGTGTTGCTGCTAAGCCTACCTCTCCTCTTAAGAACAGGCTCTTCCTCTTTGTCTGTAGTGACAGTCAAGACACGCTTCCTCTCTATCCTCTTCTTAGGGACAAGGATAGGGGCATTCGTCCCTTGGCATGCTCATAGAGCTTATTGAAGCTCTTGATCTCATGGTTCTCTATATGGATGCGGTATGATGGGAGCATACCGTTAATGCAGATCTTGACGAACTTCTCCTCTGAGGCTGCCTCCGTGCAAGTGATGATCATGTCCCCGAAACGCTTGATATACTGGACTAGGTCCTCTTCCTTCTTTTGTCTCTCCAGACTGAGGTCTATGATGGTAAGCTTCTCCTCAGTAATGAAGAATTTGTGGTAGAACAGGGACACCATGTCCTCCCACGCATGCACATAGCCAGGCTCTAACCTGTTGTACCAAGTGTAAGCCCTCTCGTTGAGTGATTTGTAGAACTCCTTTAGACGGAGATCCTTGTTACCAGCATAGGCTCCCAATGCTTCGATGAAGCGACTAACATGCTCCCTGACATTCCCAGTCTGCCCTGAGAACTGGGGAAAGACAAGAGCTTCATAGTCCTTGGGGTAAGGCAAATAAAGGAGAGCCTCTGGATACGGAGGACAGAAGTCATTGCTAATCCAGTCTGCATCCCTGGACTGAGACTTCTGCAAGAGAGCATGGACATCAACAATGGTGACAAAGCTTGGTTTGGGTGCAGATGGAGGTACAGGCGTATGTAGAGAAGGATTTATAGAGGTTTTGATAGGAGAGGTTGCTGATGGGTTTGGAACAGGTTTGTTGGGAATAGCACCCAACTGAGCCTATAGAGCAACAATGGTTACCCTAAGAGATTTAGCAGTCTCTTCAGGGTTAGGAGGAGCAACAGGATCCTGAGGAGGATTCTGTTCTCGGACATCTTTCATAGGAGGTGTAGTGTGGGCAGCAGATGGATCCATGAAGTGAGGTGGGGATGAAAACAACAGGTAGGTAAGCGATGAAAGGAAACGACAACAGACTCCCCAGTGAAGTCGCCAAAAATGGTGATGACGGATTTGTAAAAGGTTAAATATATTAGAATAGAAGGAAACCTAAAACATTCAGGCGAATAGAATCATCTACCCAGAGAAAAGGACTAATACATTCAGGCCAATAGAATCATCTACCCAGAGAAAAAGTGAGGAAGTCTGTCTTAAGACAGCCTAAACCGTCGTGCAGCCGTTCTGTCAAGAGCGTTCCTTGTCAACCTTGACCTGTGGAGAAGACAAAGAGAAAGGGGTAGAGGGAAGGGTGTGTTGTAGTAACTGAAGGAAGTAGTTAGGATGCAATCACAGAGTAGAAAAACCTCACAGGTTCAAGATTATTCTCTTTCTCTTTCAGTGTCTTTACTCACTGTTGTTTCAGGGTTCCGAATTTCTAGTTTCAGCACAGACCTTCGATCAGATGCTTCAGATCCTCTTTAATGGAGGATAGGCATTAGTATTTGTAGAGAGTTTCCCACTCTTAGTAGGACAAGTATCACTTGGCTAAGCGTTCAGAGGGGGACCCTCGAGTGCTAAGCAAATCCTGAGTGCCACGTGGTCCTGGATAATATCTTGAGAGACGCGTGTACTTTAACACGGTTAGGTTACTTCTAGAGAAAGAGACCAAATCATTTCAAACCTTAAAAACTGCTCTG
>JAUPMG010172889.1:0-10556 GCA_031762675.1 Pachysandra terminalis
TTCTTTTTTTTTTTAAATAAATGCGGCCGTTCGTCTCGGCCGATCCCGAGCCGGGAACCGAGTTTAAACACTATGGTCCTCATAGCTAATTGGATCTTACATCAAGGAATCTACAACTTAGAATGGCACACACCTCTAGGAATGATAAGGAAGTAGGTCTGCACCAACATGTAATAAGGTTCACTGCACACATGTTCCTAGAGAGATGACAAGAATGTGGCCAGCAGCATTGTAGCCAAGGAGAAAGGTCAGTCAATACATAAGAGATGTGAGCCCAAGATGGATTGGAATCTTGGATTCCCTCATGTTGTGGTGTGAATTGGTGGTTGAAATGAGTGAGGCAAAGTTCTATCTTTAGGCTATTTCTAATTGTCATTTATGGCATCTCTTGTACTCTTTTCTTAGCCTCTAGCGTAGGGTTAGATTTTTGGTTAGGTTTCTTTTTGCATTCAAATTGCATATGATCCGAAATCCCACAAGAGTGACATGCAATTTTCGTTTTGGCACTGTTCCCTTGAGAGGACGACTCACCTTTCACAAAATTCGTGAAAGTGCTAGGTATAGGAGGTGTATCATTCTCAGGCCTGATACCAGTCTTATTCCCATGACGTTTGCCCATTCCAAGGAGTCTTTCAAGTTTCTCTTCTCCTTTTGTGAATTTTTGGAGGCAAAGATTTATCTTTAGGCTACTGATAAAAAAATAAAAGATTTATCTTTAGGCTATTTAAGATTACTGACATCAGATAAGTTGCATATTAGTACATAACAAATTCCATCCTCTTCCTCTCTTAAGTGAACCATCAAGGGTGTATGCTTTTAGTTTTCAAGGCAAGCTCAAACCACGGGCTTTTTTACTACAGCTGTGGTTTCAAGCTTCGACTACTTCATTAATGCACTCGGGAATTTTGTTGCCTAGGATGATATGTAGAGATACCTGATACGTACTAGTTTTAGTAGGATTCAAAATCAAGAATTTTAGCCACGATTACAACTGTCTATCATACGTTGTCATATACCACGGTGCTAGTCACCAAGCCACAACAAATGGAAAATATAAGGCTGCGACGCCCATGGTTTTAAATATTGCATATCACCAAGGGGATATAAATCATACAAGTAGCTTCATTTTTACAGAACATTGCCCAACATATCAATAATATCAGATGTTAGGGATTATGTAATATATCGCCAATTGCTAGTTTCTTCTTCTTCTTTAAACAGGCTTGTTTCAACTGGAATGAGGAAAGTATTCCTCACTTAGATAGTAGGAGGTTGAGAATACAGAAAATACACTCAAAGTCTTTGATTTGTACCTTCCAACATCATCTTAACCTTATTCTGATGCCTCCATTGTTAATCTTTGCAACTTTAGGCAAAGATTTGTGCTTCCTTTCCACGTTCTTATTTTAAGAATTCCAAGAACACTAAAATGAATTTTTTTTTGTAGGTTGTTGTTTTCCTTATATAGCATGAAGTGCATGCCATATCACACATTGAATGGATTGGAATGCATTTCATGTAGGATTTGATTGATTAGGATATGACAATTTTGGGAAGACCAAATTTTTTGGGTTTTCAACCTAGAAAATATCTTTAAGTGATGAAATAATTATATGTTATGGAAAAAAAGACGACCTATGTTAGGCTGAAAAAATTTATCAATTAAACTTTATTATATATAAAAATAGTTAGAGATATATTTATAAAAATAGAAACTTAGGTAATTTTAGTTTGATTAAGTGTTTAGTATTCATGCCATAGAATGCTGAGACTAATATATTTGGTATAAACTACTTTATCATGATCGGCATATTATTTATTTGAAATAAATTTCTTTTTAAAATTAATTTATATAAAAAATGGAAAATATAAATTTGCAATAAATACGTAGTGAAAACATATTAGGTCTATTATGTACTAATATTTTCAATAGAAAGATCTTTAAAAAAGAAAAGCTGTAAAAATACAAAAATCTAAAAAATATTGTTGTTTTTTAGTTTGTTTATTACCTTAATTTTGTAGCTGTAATGAGTCTGAGATGGATGGTGGGAGACTGGGAGGCAGTGTGTCAAATTATTTTGGTGTAAACATGTCTAAATTAGCATCCACAAAACTTCATTCAAAGTTTCCACCTTTTCCCAATGTTTCCCTCATGTTTCTAGCTTTTTTGTGCAATATCTATATTTCCTATGTCCCTCGTATTTCCCCATTTTGGAGTGGGAAAATATATACCTCCATATCAATATTTAAAACCTTGACAAATCAAGCCCCATGGGGCCTTCCATCCAACAAGCCCATTGTCATGACACTAAGGGTATCCTAACCACCACAGGCTGTTGCAGGATAACCATTTTGTGCATGTCTTTTTCCCTCTGGGGTGTGTCAAAACACTGTTCCTGGAATGTCTAGATATAGGCATTCATGTCATACAGGCATCCATCACATGGATGGTCCTCACCATGTGTCACAAATGGCAGTTTTGGTCACCAATAACAGCTCAATTGGCCAAGCTTGTATAGATACACTAGGAACTATGCCAATAATCCAATCAATGGGCTTAAAAATGAAGCCTTACCTGCAATTATTGTAGAACTACTAATCCCCAAACATGCATATTGAACCGCACAAAAAAAAAAGGGTAGATTAAATAGAATATGAACTTTCCTCCCTTTGCCAAGCTACCCTCACTTAGAATCGACTACCCACATCTCATTTTTGGAGGTGCACTCATCTCATCACCAAGATTTGTATCCTACATGTATATTTTTTGATGACATCCTACATATCTATTCAACCCCCAAACTTGTATATTCAACGACATAAAGCTAAATAGGTAGATTAAATAGAATACTAACTTTCTTCCCTTTACCAAGTCACCCTCACAAAATTGACTACCAGTATCTTCTCATGTCTGGAGGTGCACTCATCTAATCACCAAATTTTGTGTCCTAACTAAATGACATTTCTAAAACCACCCTGACAATAATAACACTATAGGGAGAGAACCTCATCAAGTAATTTGATATTTCAAGCACAATAATTTCAATCTCTAGATCATGGCCTGACACTTTAATGAACAAATAGTCCACAATCCATCTAGAGTTTTAAGTTCATGCTGAAATTCTAAATTGGGTTAAATAGTCCATAAATGTCTAAGGTTTTGAGCCAAGTTGAAATTTCAATTTCGGTCGACCATGAAAGGATGTGAATTTTAGTTCCAAAAAATTTCATCTGATCTTTTGGAAAATGAACTGCCATCAAATTGCCAAAGGCATGAAGGAGTAAAGAAGGTAATTAAAATACTCGAGTGGATGGTCCTTTCAATAAACCCATGAAACCCGTATTTGCTACATTGTGCTACTAGGTTCTTAAATATCGCAGAAGGTGAGTAAAAAAATCGTAACCCAAAATCATAATATAGAGAAATCATGAGTATATGATTAGAAGACTATATTACTTATTGGAACAATCAATCAGCAATGCCTTCTACCAACTAGTTGCAATCCATAGCATGAATCCAGCCAATCAAAAGCTAGCATAAGCTCCAAATAATGTATCAGTACTAGTGATAAAAAAAAAAGTTAAAGAAAATATTAAACATTGTGTGCTCCCCCACCACAAGAAGAATGCCATCAATAGTAACAAATAATTTTTAAAATTCTTTATGTAAATATAATTATAAGGTGGAACCTCACGAATACGCCAGAATGCAGATGCTTGGCTTATATCTTGCGCAACAACATCTTCAGATACCAAACCACCTTCCATGGAGCGAAGTAGGAAGGCCTCGAGCTTCTCTCTAGAAAAATCAGCATGTAACTAAAAAAAATAAGGATTGTAAATATGTTAAAGCCATTCAAGTCATGAAGTGATTCATCAAAATGAAACATATTCTATTGTGGTTCCGAAATAAACCCTTCTTCTTTCATTATAATTGTTTAAGAGATGAGATCATTAAAAATCACAATCACATATATGTTATGGGTAACCATAAAGAATGATTAACAAGATATAAAAAGAGAACATATTACGCTATATAGGGTTGTGAGATAAGAAAGAAAAAACCGTGACAGATCCTTTATTCATGAGATCACAATCATCAAGAGATCAATTTGTTGATCAATGGAAGCAAATTCTTAAGGTTCATAGTACAAAATTCCAGTTTATGAAGTTAATCCAGCCTATCTTATGTAAAAAAATATATTGGAAAAGAAAGTTACGGAAGTTTTATCTAGTTTTCCCCCAGTGCCACTAAAAGGAATTATGATCAGATTGGGATCTAGTACGGAATTGAATAAATGCTTGGAGAACAACAACTAGATTGAGATCACACGTAGCGTAACCATCTGTTTCTGGACAAAGTGCCAGAAACCTGTATTTACATAGAAATGAACCAAGAAGACTAGGAGGTGCACATGTTTCAAATTTGGATGCGTTAAATGAATGAATTGGTTTTTCTCAATAAAGAGTCCAGAGGATGTAGAAACCAAAATCAGACGTTTAAACCTCCAGAACCAATACCAGAAAAAAGAAAAATTGTGTAGTCAGCAGAAAACAAACAGAAAAAATAGTGCAAGGAGACATTATTACAAAACAGAAAAGGATAGTGCAAGCAGACTTGACTCTTCCATATTTTTTATTAATGATGAAAAGAGGAACTTGGTCACTGTTTGTTCTAAAGAACATCTATTGCTTGCTCTAAGGCGGAACTTGATATCTGTGATCAGGGTCTCTTCAAATCACACATTTCTCAAGGATTACACATAATAGACTAAACCAGAAACTAAACGTTTTCGTAATAAAAATATGCATACACATGCATACATAGGTACAAACATAATAAACACATAACACATAACTATTCCTAAAGTAAAAAAATAAAATAAATAGATATATAAAATAAGGGTTTAATTTTCAACCCAAGAACTTTCAACGCCAGCTCTAGCCATTTTAGAAGGTGCAAGTTGAAGGATCTAATTTCTAAAAGCATGAGAGGGAGGCTGAAAGGAACTTGGATGGAGTCGGATAAAAGTGATTTGGAGATATTTTCTGAGTGAAGACTTTTTTTTTTTTTTGATAAATTAGAATGGGAAACAGAATTTGTATTGCCAACTAGTTGTGATAAGGCATTTTGTTGAATAGATAAATGTGGATATACACGTGTTTTTAGTACAAATATTAACTGAAATGCCCATATTGTTCATGTGGCTTAAAGTTCTACATTCTTAAAGTTTCGTTTACTTTAAAGCATCTTTTTCTAGACCTATGGTTCTAGTGAAGAACCCATCTTGTGTAACCAGCAGTTTCCTAACAATTAGGGAAGCTACTTGCTTCATTGATTACATCTAAGAGTTGGCTAGAGCATGAGCTTTGATTTCTTTGCATGCTCTACAGGATGCTCATAGTTGTACTAAAAGCAGTTCAAATGAGAACATGCATATAGAGGATATTTTTGCCACATTTGTGGTTTTCACTTTTGTTTGTCTACTCTATGAAACAAAATAACATACAAAAAGAAAAGTAAAAAAGGTCTCCCAGGTGACATAATTCCATTTAGAAGACCAAAAGCAAAATTAGAATAGGTATGTACCCTGCAACAAATAATATAGAATAACAAATAACTAAAAGCACTTATTCTAGTGGATAAACATGATCAGACGGAAAGAGGTTACTTGTCATATAATTCGTTGCTGCCCATTGTCTCAATAAGTACATAAAATTCATATGTCGTGGGAGGTAATGGATTCCGAACACCTTCTAAGTGAGTCAAAACCTGTTGCATCCAATGCGGTCAGCATATTTGAAAAGTTATGAGGAACAAATAAAGAGGGCAAACAACCTTTTCTAGAAACAGTAACAAGTTCACGATACAGGAGAATTTACAACTAGTATATATTAGATTTGTATGGAGATATTGCATGAGAATACATGTAGCAAAGGTAGAAGCATAGAAATAAGAAATTTCCAAAAAAGAAATGAAATAGGATTTCATGACTCGTCAAACTAACAAAGGCGACCTTCCTATGCAAAGTGGGTATGTGACCGCTACTCAAGCATATGGGCTTCCCAACTCTAAAACTAAATAATAAGATCAAGACAGCATTATGTGACATGAACCCCACAATAAAACGCATCTTACATGACAACATTAGACAAAAAAGGATTCTCTAGGACTTTTTATGAGAGTGAGAGAGAGAGAGAGAAAACAACTAGGATCATTATCTAATAATGTTATTTCTCTAGGGTAACCCTTCACTAAAAGGGACGGCTTTATTTCTATTTTTTTGTGAATGATATAATAGGGGGAAAGGAGAGGAAGACTCCAATATCCAAATCATAGTTGAAAAGCCCAACTTATTTATCATATCTTTATCTACTCTTTTCACAATTAAAAGACAACTGAAGTGAACTTAATTCCATTTTATTGCTACGTTCACTTGAAAGGGAAAACTATTAAATGAATTCTCATTAAAAGAGTATTTCCTATATAAAGTTATAAATTTGCATTCAACAATAAAAGGAAGTTCAGCACAAACAACCCACATGCAAGTTGAGTTCAGGTACAGAATACTATTTAGCATTAATTGTGAATTCCAAGCAAAAATATGACGTAGTTTATAAGCTTACCATGTCAATGGATTTACAATCCAAAAATTCAAATGCAGATAAAACTTCCCCAAGCTTTCTCTTCGCCTCCAATAGGAGTTTCTGAATGCATTGGAGAAGAGAAGTTAGTGCACAAGATTCCATATTCTGCTTATAGTTTGCAAACTTAGCAAGCAAGCATGCAATAAACTTTAAAAGACAATGTAATACAGAAGAAAGTGTTGGTCTATGTTGTGTGAATTCAAGCATGTAGATTACATATGGATTGATGAAATATGCATGTAGGAAAAATTTAATATTTTATTTCAAATCCCAAAAGATAGAAACAACGGTACTTTGTTTCAGAGACAAAGTGATGGCTATAAATTAAAAGAAATTATTATTAATCTAATACTTTGTAGTTACGATTCAAAAGCCAACATAAAAGGTTTAATCGACAAGGAAGAAGGCTCTTAATTTGCAAGCCCATAATTCCACAAGACATAAGTATGCACTGCCCCCCCCCCCCCACACACACACACACATTTCCACACTCTCACACTTTTTTGAAGGAAGGGTTAAGGTGCTAGAACTGGCAATACCCAAGATTTTAAAACATAAACATGCACTATATTACATAATATATATATTGGCATGGAGCGTGTCAACTGGGCGATCACCAAAGTAACAAACAGGTCTATCACCTAGCGTCGCCCAGGCATTATAACGTCATCATTGTAGCATTCCACTACTCTATGGCTATCATCAACATCAGTGCCTTATCCTGACACTTTAAGTCATCAATATAAATTCCATTCCCAGCATTCCACATACTCCATTGGAGGAAAAAAAAAAAAATCAAGTAAGAAAGCCTTTGCTTCCCTTTTGAATCAACAATTCAATACCATGTGATACCTTATGATTGTGTTAACATTAAATTTTTAGTAGCCACACATTATCATACAGTGTCTAAGCATTCCCCTTTGCTTCCCTTTTGGTAATGCGGCCTTAGTTAAGAAATAACCAAAATCTAAGGCTTTGGGCACAAAAGTTTCAATGCAAGAAAGCAGATCATACCTGACAGCTGAAATAATCTTTACAAGCAAGAAAAGCCAGATTTACTGAAGACAGTTTGGGAGGAGTAAGTATTGAAACCTTAGTTACAATTCCTAAGGTACCTTCACTTCCTACACCAACAAAAGAAGAGTTAAATGTAGTTACATCCTCCACTCAAAATGGTTTACATTAAGGCAGTAGATTATTTAACCATCACTATACCTATAAATAACTGCTTCAAGTCATATCCTGTATAATCTTTGCGTAAGGTCCCAAGCATGTCAAGGACAGTACCATTTACTAAAACAGCTTCCATACCTGCAAGGCCAGTAAAATTGAAGTCCAGAATTAATATAAACATGAAGTGAAGTGTACTAATGTTAGAAGTTGAGATGAGCAGATGACAAGTTTCTTGGCAAATGTAGATGTTGTGAAACTAACATTAACATCTTAAACATATATATGCAAGATTTCCACTAAATTTCACATAAGATATGTTCAGTGCACAGCTTTAGGGATTTTCCAAAAGACAAAATGTACAAAGCAAGTTTGCAAAGCACTTAGAATAATGCAAGAATAAAAGATTAACAGAAACGCTGTAACCAAGGTACAAATATATCAATATTCATATCAACTGCCTTATGTATACATTTATATATTTGTGTACATATACATCAAAACACATTGTTTCCATGGGGCATTTAAAACATAGATTTACATTTTCTAATGTTATTTTGTAAGTCAATTATGTTCATTATATGATTGTTGGCAATATGTTGTCATTTGATTGCATCTCACAGTTATACAAGTAGCTAATTGTACATTTGCAACAGTTTGATGTTTCCATTTTTTCGAATTATGTAGCCTTTCATCTTCAAGACTCAAAAGTTATTTGCATAATTGCATTTTCCTTATGATTGAGAACAAGACTCCAAACCATACACACACATATGTACATAGTTGTTTGCTTTACCCAGACCTTAGTCATTGTTCTATTTCTCATTAAAATGTTCGGGGTTCTTCATATTCTTTGTAATCTTTCTTTATATTGAATCCATTGATTATTTTATTTTTTATCAAATAAAATATAAAATAAGTTAATTGGGGTCCTACAGTTCCATCCATGCACCTTTTAATGGTTTCATGTGAAATGGAACACTATGGAATTTAGAGCACACTGTTCTTGATTGAATTGTGTTGCATTGTGCATTCCAAAAAAAAAACATTTACTTAAAAAAGTTTTGACTAGAACAAAGCAAAAGATATAAAGAATAATGCTGTCTACCTCATGAAATACGATTTATCGATGGATAACTACAAGCTCACCAAGGACAATCCCATGAAGTGATCCATAACGTACAAAGCGTAAACCACCAGCGTTGGTTGAGACATTTCCACCAATATGGCAACTTCCTTTCGCACTTAAATCAAGTGGCATAATAAATCTGAATGGAAGCATGACTTACTTTAACATAAATATAGAAATAGTTAAAAACCCCATCTACATATAATCAGCACTGGCATAAAAAGCAATCTAATTAATAGCACAAACAAGTATGTAACATAGTGAAAGTTTCAACTAATACACATGTTTGTGGGTGTATTTGCCAACCACACACACACACACACATATGAGGGTGTACTTGCCAACACACACACACACACACATATGTGGGTGTACTTGCCAACACACACACACACACACAGAGAAAGAGAAAGAGAGAGAGAGAGAGAGAGAGAGAGAGAGAGAGAGAGAGAGAGAAGGTGAGAAGGAAGCTCAGCCACAAGGAAAGAAGAAACAAAAATATGAAAGGTTTTTTAAGAATCATAAAAACAGAACGACACCAAGACAAAAATAAAAAGAAAAATATATAAGGGAGAAATGAAGGAAGAAAGGTAGATCCAAAACCCTTTTTCCTCGAACTTGCCCAATAAAAAATCCTTCAATTAAAATAAGTAGAACTTTTATAAATCAAGTCACAAACATCAGATGAATTTCATAAAGTGTACCTCTGTTTAGAATGAAAATAAACAAACATTAAATGGAAACTACAATCAACAGGAGTGCCGTGCTTTGTAACAATAAACAAGTTGCAACTGACATTGCACTTTTGAAACCAAGGGTTGGCAAGAGAAGAACAACTAGATAGATCTACAAATTATTTAATTATACTGATAGGTTCAACATAGAAAAAGGGCAAGGAAAATACAATGCCAAAATAAAAAGAATGATAGAAAGTGAATGGTGATGCAATCTTTGCAAATTTCTACTTTTCTTTAGGTGAGTACTGCAAGTTGATACAACTCTTAAGTAGTTTGACTGTGCTTGTTACATACAACTTTTGAGTAGTTTTGACCATGCTTGTTACCATCTATATTTCCTATGTATTTCAAAATAAACATCTTAATATCTTATAGCTGCAATAGCAAATTTCTACTTTTGGAGGTGCAGGCCATATTTCTACCCAGACCCACTTCTGACCATACACCGAACTTGTTAGTAAACGACGACAAGCTTCAAAGAAAATGTCCTTTTCGTTGCAAGAATATGTGGCTAGAGGAGAAGAACATTGTTGAATCAGTCAGGAAATGGTGGGGCAGTTTTAGAGTGTATGGCACCCCCAGTTTTATGTTTTGTAGGAAGTTGAAACTTAAGGGAAAAATTGAAGAAGTGGAACAAGGACAAAATCTGGAATCGTGTGACTTTATGAGATCTTTGATTTGTCTTAAAGGCAAGATTAAAAGCTGGAATAGTGTGACTTTTGGTGATATCCCTTTTCGCAAGAAGTTGGTGTCTGATGTAATTGAACAGTTAGATAGTTGGGAGCAACAGAGGGGGTTATCGGGTGAGGAGAAAGATAGGAGGAAGATTAAAAGGGAGGAGTTGGATGATATTTTGAGGCAGGAAGAGATTA
>JAUPMG010172910.1:0-10556 GCA_031762675.1 Pachysandra terminalis
AATGAAGAAACCAGACCAACCAGTGCAACTGGCCAGGAGCATAAGAGTACCGGCGATAAAGTGTTGACCGCCGGCGGTGGCGGCGCTGCTGGTTTCATGGTGGATACCTCCGTGTGTCCGTACAAAATTTATAATGGGACCTTTGTACAGTGTCATGACCATAGCTCCTAAGAAAGTGACTGCAGTTCCAATGATCTTAGCTTGGCTGTGTATCTTCTTTATCTTCAGTGGCTCTAACCTGATGAGAAAAATGACTTGTATTAGCTTAGGCATTGATAGTTCCATGTCCATGGTCTAAAACTCATGAACTATATGTTGCATGTGGCATGCTCATGCAAACTCACTTTTTTTTTTTTTTTTTTTTTTTAATTTCTTGATTATATAAGAGTAATTTAGGGTTGAATCCATGCCTTTAGAACTCGACGAGTCAACTCGAACCGAACTGAGTTGAATCGGATATAGTGTTTAACCCGCCCTGATAGCAACTTAGAATATACCAACTTTTATAAATCTGTAAAAGTTGGTATATTCTAATCCAAAGATCTGTGGAAATTGCAAAAGGGCCCCACCATTTCATGAGATTGGTGCCCTGCAGGTTATTAAAAGGAATATAATCCTTGTGTTTTGTTTGTAAGATTAAGGCACCACCAATGGGGTTTCCGATTCGATTCTTACCTAAAGATAATAGCCATGATGAAGGTAATTCCAGGAAGGACATTATAAATGGCAGACGAAAAGGTTGCTGATGTGTACTTCATGCCGACGTAGTACAAGTTTTGATCAATCACTGGCCTGCACCCAATCATAATAATAATAGTGAGTATCCAACCAACCTTTATTAGTATGTTGTTGTGATCAGTGGCCAAGATAAGAAAATTATCATGTTTTGTGTAAATTAGAAAGTCTCCTTGGGGAATATGTACGTGTTAAGGTCCATTGCTCAAGTTCATCATACAATTACCCTATAACAATAGGGTGGATTTATATAAGTAATGGTGATAATTTAGAGAATTACTCTATTAAGCCTAGCAGCATTATCCTTAAGAAGATGGAGATTGTCATCTTCGGCCTGATTTTCCTGTAAAAAAAAAAACGCAAGAAACAGCTAATAATTTAGCTACCATTTATCAGATCACTCATACATATATATATATATATGTATGTTTGTGTATATAAACTGAACTGAGTTAATTTAGAGAGTATATATATATATATATATATATACCTTTCGAAGATGAGAGCAAAAGGAGCGATGGCTAGCGTGGCAGCTGCATGTCGATAGACGACGAGTACGTAATGGCTCAAGCCACGCTTAAGACAAAGCATGGTGACGATATACATACCAGCAAAGCCAAATTGGAGGGAGACCATAGCCAAGTATGGTTTCATCTTATTGAACATTAGACTTAGCGACCCACAAGGTGTTTGGTCTCCCATCTTTCACTCTTTCTCTCTTTCTTCTCCCCTCCTCTCTTACTCTTTTCTTTACCAACACTTAGACACCTCCGAACTGAGTGTGCGAAACTAGAATTGGGAAATGCCCTTCTTATACACAAATAAAGAGAACCCACATTTCAATTTTCGTCAGCACAACAGCTATACATGTACAAGGCACTCATTCTCACTCCCCCTTTTAGATTCCCTTATCCATTAACTAAAAAAAGTATCCCATTTTCCAAACATCAAGAGTCCTCCTTATTACTACTTTGATTTGATGTTATATTAGCCTCAAAAAGAAAAGAAGAAAACACTTAAATGTGTGTTTGTATGTGAATCTGAGGACGAAAAAAAAATGTTTTCTTGCTTTTCTTTTCTTTGAATTCATTGACCAACTAATGAGAAAAAGGTTTAGTGGTGTATGATGTATGTGTTGTTTTGTGGTTTGAAAGGGTGAGGGTAGAGACAAGTCCCAAGCAAAGCAGAGTTGGTGCGCTCATGCTAGGACTCCAACGATGAGCTCATTAAGAGAGCCTTCTTCGTTCCCATCTTATCCGGCAAACATCAGAAATTGCACCAACAAAAAGTCTCCTAGGTGGGTATAAGAAGCTATTCTTTATTAGCTAAAAGCTAATGTATACTGTAGTTTATGCATAGATGTGGCCAAGAATTAATCACTTAAAATTCTAAACGTGAGGCCTCCCCACCATGCCTTACGTGTAAACCCATAAACTTAAAATCACTAAAGAGAGAGAGAATTGAAAGTGTTATTGTTTTATACTTCTCTTACTAATTAATTAACATCTATTATATATACTTAGTCTTTCACGAAGATTTAAAATACTTATATATATATATATAGCATGCGAAACTCAATTAAAAAATAATGATGTTGGTCTTGCTTACCCATTAGTAATCTACGTGTTATGTGAATACATGAAACCTGTTACTCTGATCATCAAACATCACTAGCTTAATTATGTAGATTTTTCCAATTGATCATGAAATCTCTTATATTGTAAAGAATTTATGCCTTTACACCATTTAAAGGAGGATATGTGAGATGAGAATCAGGTTTAGTGTACACTAGACCAAATCCAACCAAACTTTTATTGTACATTAAGAAGAAGAAAATGGTTGTTTTAGTAATTATTTCTATGGGTGAAAGTGATTAGAATAACACATAGACTAGTTGGATTCCTTCCAGCGTATCCTAAGCTGTACTCTAAAAATAGATTTGTACGTAAACAGATGAGAGGCTCATGACTGAAAAAGAAAAAAGAAAAAAAAAAAAAACTGTCAGTGCATATATACTTATCGAATGTCAAGGAATTAATATATATATTATTCCTTATGAAGGAATAAATTGTGTACTTGAATTGATAAACCACCAGATGTTCGTCGGCAAGTAATATCTTTTCAAAGATTTTCTCTGGTGGAGCCGTGTCTCGTTCGATTCTTATATTCTTGTTCTTAGATTGATAATCGCCTGATTAATTTTCTCTGGGAGTTCTTTCTAATGATTTTTCTGGTTAATTAAGCTGTGTTCATCATCAAAAAAAGATGTCAAGGAATAAACATTATTCCTTATCAAGGCATATTTTTTTTTTTTCTTTTTCATTGATAATTCATTGTATCTAAGTTGCAATCAGTGAAATTGACAGAATGGATTTGGGTGGTTTCAATTTCATGATTTAATTAGTAATACGTCATTATGATTTTAGTGTTTTAGGTTGCGGTTGAGAGTGGTTTGGTCTATAATTGGTTATGACCCATTGGATAGGACCCAACTCAGATCAAGTTGACTCAATGTAGATGTCCACTGATTCAGAGCTAGCTATACTTCGATGACTCATACTCAATCTGTTAATGCAGTAACAATGACAATTCATTATAGTATAGTACAAAAACCAAAAGAAAATAAATTTAGAGGATATAATGTTTTAATTTTTTTTATAATTTTTATAATAATATGATTTTTTTATTTTTTTTATTTTTATATAAGTTCTTACATTTTAACAAGAAAAAAAAAAAAAGAAGAGAGTAGTTCCTTACCAAAAATACAAAATAAAAAAATAAAATAAGTAGTTGAGTTCAACCGATTCCTTCTATGTGGTTGGGTTCGGCAATATAAATCCTACAAGCTAGCTCCTATTATTTGATGCAAAAGAATTGGGCAAAGCATGAATTTGATCTTCGAAGTTTAAACATAAATGTAGGTTTCTGACAAGAAGCTATATATGATGTGCCCCCACTCTATGAAATTCATTTATTTTCCAAACCACTTCTCTTCGCTAGTTGGATCTTAAAGCTGGTTTTTTCTTCTTTTTCTGGACGCTTTTCTCTACAAGAGAGTGGATAATGAAACCAATAGTCTTTGCCCTAGAGGAATACATGCTTTTCCCCCTATGCGAACATGAGCTTTTTAGCTCAGTTCTTTCATTTTGGGACATCCCATGTGGTTGGAAAGAATCATGTCCTTCAATGGAATTTCCTTTTGGAGCAAATCTCATTCCTTTCCAAGTTGGGACAAATGTAAAATTCAAAGTGAGCTCTAGTTGGACAGATACTTAGGCTAGCTTGTATATATATATAAAATTCAAAGTAAGCTCTAGTTGGACAGATACTTAGGCTAGCTTATATATATATATATATATTGGTATACCTTGCACTCTCTCATCACATCACGTACCTTTACTTCAAATGTGTACATCATGGTTTTGTAGGATTTTCAACTTACTAGGTTCAATTCTCGTAAATATTTCTTGACCACTTCTGGGGGTTATTCGCAAGGAGTCCACATTAAGAGCATCCCTTACAATTTAAGGATTTATTCCTAAGGAGTTTGCGATGAAATCGTCCTTATTACAATGCAAGAAGGTAAATAACATAGAATTCGAGTGATAACACCCTTCGGAAGCTACCCGTACGCCCATACACACGAATAATCCGTCGAATGCCATCACGGGTACTCTTTCCACAAGTATATAAAATTTCCATACAACCATTAACACATATCATTCATAAACGGTAATAATAATACATCAACACACATTCTTCACACACACTCCATCATTCCTTGCATATCTAAAGCATAAGTTGGTCTCACAAGGCTCAATTCTCCAAACCAATTCATCCTCATTCCACACGCATATCTAATGCAACACATGTTTCACATGATTATCACTAAAATTGTAATTACCACAATCACATACGTGAGGATCAGTTAGAGAGTTCCAGTGGCACCTCCTTCTGAACCTATCCATGCGCTCAAACACACGAATAATCAGTAAGAAGATTCCACTAGAATCTCATACTAGACCCTATCCAGGTATCACAACCATAAATCAAATCCACACATGCTTCACACATTTCAAGAATACTATTACTTCTCATATCATGCTAAATCAAGTATTATAATATCATTGATAAGTTCATAAGAAGCACACTAAATCAATTCTTAATCTAGTATGACCTCACCAAGGGTCTATGGTACCAACTACAAAACAAATGGGGCCAATACCCTAACTTACAATTCTGGTTGGCAAGTTGATCGGTGGGGGTTGGGGTGTGCCATGGAAAACCAAGTAGGTCCCACACGGGTTGGTCCAATTCCATAGAACACCTCTTAATCTCGATAGTCCAACTATATATTTAGTTTAGATCATAGGTGACTTAGTAGGTTGGGTACACCGCCTTTAGCAGCTAAACACCCTTAAAAGTGGTCCATGTCGGCAGGTTGGCCGGTGTACCGGTGCCTGCCAATGTCACGGAATAGAATCTCAGATCCGAGACCTGAAGCTTGTTTTGGTCATAACTTTCACAATACACATCGGAATTACTTCAAACTTGAAGCGTTGGAATCCTAACAATCAAAGGTATGATATAAACAATAAATTATATCATATTTAATGGATCTAGACATACTTTCATTCATGTACACATGATGACCCAAAAAAAATTAAGAAAATAGACTATCAATCACCATATCATTTTAGGCTTTTAATACATAGCGATCAGGTATAAATATAATTTATAATTATGCATTAATATAAGCACGTACACATAGATATATTCTTACACGCCCATTTTGTGGATATTATTATTGATAATATGAAGAGAAACCATAGGAGAACTTACCTCTTTGTTGAAATCCCAGAAATTGCATAACTCAAATGTTCTCATTCTTTTCTTACCTCTTCCCTTTTGCTCTTGCAAGCTCCTCTTCCTCTTTGGTTCCAGCACCCTCTACCTCTTCTCTTTCTTTCTTTTACTCTTTAAAACTCAACCCTACTCTCTAGGGGTGTAAACGAGCCAAGTTGAGTCGAGCTTTGCCCACCTCGGCTCGGGCTCGTAAAATCTAGACAAGGCTCTGGCTCGGCTCAAGCTCGGTAAAAACTTTCGGGCTCAGGTTCGTTATTTTTCAAGGATCAGGCTCGGCTTGCAAAATCTCGGCTCGTTAAAAGCATGGGAAAAAAACAATTAAACACTAATTCTTTTTTTTTTGAGAATTCTTTCAGTGTGGCTTCATCATCTTATATATTTGAGAATTGTTACGTGCTTAACCGTTGTTCTAAAAGCCTTAGGACTGGTGGAAACTCATTTGGCTAAGCACTTAACATTATAGGATCGTAACATTCCACCACGCTTCCGTAGCCGACATCTACGACGGCCCACTCTATCGACATTGACCCGTCGGTAGCCCTTTCCTTATTGGCGGCTCCATTCACCTGTTAATATTCAATGACTTAACACTGTGCCCATACATAATATTAAGGCATTTCAATTCAGCCTATAGGTCACCCCTTTCGTGACTCGAACCCATGACATGGTGCAGACCGTACAAACTAATTAAATTGAATTTTTATTGTCAAAATAAGCTAAAATATCCAATTGGATATTTTTTTTTGATACATATGATGTATGTGTGTTGGGTACAGCACATCAGATGCTAAAAACACACAATATGTATTGAAACTTTTATTATATAAATCTTTATTGCATAGGTCAATTGTACATATATATATATATATATATATATATATAGGGTTGATATAACTGTACATACATAGGTGAAAATGTTGGTTGGTATACATGTATGATGAATATCATGACATGGTAAGAAACATGATATCATCACTTTTCCAATACAACAGGATGAAATGCAAATGAGTAGTGGTAGTGGACACCGTTGGTTGGAAGACAATAGTACTATCAGGAAATGATGAGACCAAACCTCACAATGTTTCCATAATTCTAGTATTCATGTCACTGCTAATATCTTATCCATCTACATTCTAGACTCAGATAATATATGCACTTTATAAAGCTATGTGAATCTTTTAAATATTTTTTTTTTTTTAAACTTCTATACTTTCCCCTCCACTAAAAATTAATAAATAAATAAATTTCTCATATCTCTTTGGTTTTAATCTATACTCTCCCATTTTGAAAAAAAAAATTAAGGTTTTTTTTTTGTTTTTTTGGGTGAGAGAGATGTATGTTTGAAATTCAGTTCAGTATTTGTCACATCACATAAGAAAAAGATTTTACTATTAAGATTACGTTTGGCACGGCTTGTATAAGTACTTATTGTAGCTTATAGCTTATATAAGCACTTTTTAAAATTAAATATGTGTTTAGTAGCGCTTATGGGTAAGTGCTTACCTATAAGCACTAGAGGAAGTCTACCCATAAGGAGAAGGTGCTGAGATTCTCCCAAGCTCTTATGCGTTAAGCTATTTCACAACTTTAGTAATATTTTTAAAATATTCATTTTACTCCTAAACTTTCATAAACACTTAAATAAACTCTATTTCCAAACTTTACTAATATTTTTATATTACCTATTTTACCCCTAAACTTTTATAAGCACTTAAATAAATGTATTTATCAAATGCTATTTTCTTCAAAAAAAAAAAAAAGCAGTTGATTGTTGTTGTGAATAAGTGCTCCCATTGAGCAATTTATCCAATGAGTACCGCTTATGCATAAGCACAAGCCGGGCCGCCAAACTCAGCCTAAGAGTATTATGGAACAATTTATGCTATATTTGTGTACATTTCTTTTTTTTTTTTTTGGTAGTGGTTCAACATTGTGTACTCACTCGTACGTTTTAATTGTTGTGTCTGTGAGATGATTCTCAATAATGTGTTCAATCATTGTTTTATCTAAAGATGAGAAGATTTGTGTTTTATTTTTTTTTTTTAAGGAGAATTTGAAACCAAACTTTGTCTTCCTAGATGATGGTTCTAAATGGAATTATTTAATAATCAGTGACCTTTGTTGTAAAATTTAAAACATAATATTTATTTTATAAAATATTTAATTTTGAGTAATATTTTAAGTGAGTAGACCTAAATGTCCCTTAAACTTAAAATACAAGTTTCATTTGTAGTCACTACTTTGGAAATCAAAATTCATCAGAAATATCATTCAAAATTAAATATTTTTGAAAATAAAGATTATGTTTTAAATTTTATGAAAGAGATCCCTGAAGATTAAATATTCCATTTGAAGCCATTAAACCTTAAATCTGGAGAAGCCGTCCTGTCCTGCCTCTAATGGAGCAGGTTTAATAAGGCTTGAATAGGACTGTCATTCAAGTAAAAGTGTTTTTTTTTTTTTTGGGTAGACATTCAAGTATACGTTGATCATACATGTTTTGCATAAAAGATATATTTTATAAATATATATATTAAAAACTATAGAAGAATATCTAATAGGTATATACCTATAAAAAGAAGGTGATTTTCTAATAAACTCATTAAGTAACCTTTTTCTTACTTACACTCATTCATTTAAAAGTTATCGAAGGAAGATTTTCTAATAGACCCATCAATTAAAATTTTTATTATTTAGACCCATCTAATATAAACATAATTTTAATTTTTTATTATTTTCTATTAAAATATCCATTATATTTATAACAAAGAAAAAAATGAATGATACAAAGTTGTTCATTGTTTGAATGGTTGTTATTGGACGACTTTCATGTTGTTTCTTGGAAGGAGAAGTGATTCCTTTAAAATTGATTCTTATGAAACGCTTTATAAGAACCATACTTCAGAACAATAAACGATGTTTGGTAAATACTTATTGAAAAAGTGCTTCTAAGTTAGATTTGTGAGAAGCTTGTGTAGAGTAAGAAATTTATGTTAAGTAGGGGTTCTGTTCGTGAAGATAATATGGATAAAATAAGTATTTTAAAAGTTTTAAAGGGGTATATAAGACCATAAGATATATTTCACTTTTGAAGATAACATGGGTAAAATAAGTATTTTAAAAATTTTAAAGGGGCATGTAAAAAATTTTAAAGGGGCATGTAAGATCATTAGACATTTCATTAAAACCTCAAATTGATTCTTGCAAACATGATTTTTGAAACAGTAAATAGTAGTTTTAAAAAAAATCAACGTTTGGATGAAACGATTCTTGTGTAATCGCTTTTCACTTGAGTTTACTAAACTCTTATTTATTTATTTGAAACACTTTTGGACTCAATAAACGCTTCTAGGGCCCGAAGAAACAATGCCAAACACACCTGTCTTTAAATATTACTAATGGTACGTAATAGATATGTTAATAGCGAACAACATCATCCTAAACAACGTCTGAGTTACATGGGTCTAGTAGATATTTATTTATGAGCTCAAACAATGAAAAAAAAAAAAAATTAATTGCTAAGCTACTAGTATTAAAAATCACTCCTTTTCATGGAAGCATAAGATATATTCTTTTTAAATTATACATTATACTTAAAATTTTATAACAAATGCTAATATGTTTAAGTTGATTCTACTTCCACTACAAAAAAAAAAAAAAAAAATGAGTTTTTGCCGGTGGTATTTAACAGCGGTCTAATGAAAACCGCTGGCTAATAATGTTTACTCGGCGGTTTCTATTAGACCGCTGAGAAACCCCTTTCACGCTAAAAAAATCCTTCGCAAATGACCTATTTTCGACAGGTTTGATATAGTATAGGGATGGCAACGGCTCAGTATGGTTTTGACAAACCCTAGACTGCCCATATAAGAGTCCCCCTAATACCGAACCCGTTTCTAAACCGATTGGGCTGGTATCATGTCGGGTCAGATTTGGCCGGATATTAAGTATATTAAAAATAAATATTATTTTTAAGTTCAACATATAATTTTTTAGACGTATTTACTGATTATATCTATATATATATAATTAACATATAAATGAATGGTAACGAGATGGGCTAAGGTTGAGTTGAATGAAAAACAAACTCCAACTGAACCAAATCTATGGGTTAACAAATGCAAACCGATCCCAAGCCACCATACAACTATTGTATCAAGTGGCTTTAGTTCGGACCGATCCAACCAATACCGATCCAGACCGGTCGATCCGAACCGTCCAATCCAAGATCCCGAGAGAAACGGCATGCTGATGCTTCCTCCAACGTGCTGATGCGTCCTCCGGCGTGCTGTTGCTCCCTCCGGCTTGTTATTCCTGCTGGTCCTTTCTCGTTTTGCTTGTTCTCCCTCTCTCTCTTTGCTACCCTCTCCATTCCTTTGCTATGCTTGCTCTGTCTCGTTTTAACTCTGTTTGGCTCCTCCCCCTCCTCTTTGCTTGCTTCCCCTCTTCTGACTCTCTCTGTTGTTTTCGCTGTCCTCCCTTGCTCTTTTCTTATGTCCTATTCCTCCTTTTTCCTGTTTCTACTTTCTTCTTTTCTGTTTGGTCTCCTCTTTCTGCACTCTTCTCTCTTTCCCCGTTTCTCTCGTGCTGGTTAGCCTCTTTGGCTTTCTCTCCCTGTCCCCCTCCTGATGGCGCACTCTTTCCCTCTCCAGGGTTCCTCTCCACATGGTTTTGGGTCTCGGGTAGAGATGGTTCCCCTTCAGGTACGGGTCTGAGTTCGGATGTGTGGGTTTATGGACCTAACCCGGACCCACTTCCTCAATCTTTTCCTTCTCACGCGCTTTTTCAATTTCTCCATTCTGGTCCTCTTACTCCTTTTAGCAACGGTCAACCTTGCACTCTCCTCCCTCAGTCTTTGCCCTCCTCTTTTGGTGTCTCGGCATGTGGAGCCTGTCTTGTTAGAGGATATGAGTTTACCTTCTGAATGCTTTATCAAGTTGGTTCCCAGGAAAGAC
>JAUPMG010172921.1:0-18457 GCA_031762675.1 Pachysandra terminalis
GTTTTTTGACTGTATCGTAGTTTACATAGAATTATCGTATCGACCTGGTCGATACACGATACGTATCGCGCGATACGATACGATATTTTGATCTATGGTTCCACCATGACCTCAAAACCAGAACCTACATCCATCAATTCCTCATTGGGAATCAAAGTCTCAAGTCAAATTTATTGGGCTTGATTCAAAGTCATAATACTCAAGTCATATGAAATCATCCCATACACGAGTCACATATGCAAAATCTTATGTAAATAACATTATCAATCAAACACACATGATATGGAAGTAAAATCACAATATACACATGCTCCCATTGCATTAATCCCAAAACCAAACCATCACATATCATGCAACCATAGGCATAACTCAATCATAAGCATTATCATTTAAATACATATCAAATCAGTAAATATACATCATATTCCATCTATCTAACACACTTGCATGCTTTCTGTAAAATTTCATTTAAATCGGGCAACATTCCATTTTGTCAGTTTGTTGAGCCCCTAACCAAAGGTTTGCTGAAGCAAGTTTGGTGGACCCTTCGGTTTTCCGAAGCAGGTTCGGCAGACTAACCTGAGACAACAATATTTTCACACAGACAGCTTCGGCACACCCTTTGGTATGCCCAATGGCAAAATCGTAATATTTCACAGTTTTATTTTCCAGATTTGAGGTATGATGAGTATTTCGACCATAACCTTTGCTATACATATCGGAATCATTTCAAATTTGAAAAACAATGTTTCTAACAAGCATATAAGTGATTAAAACATGGAATTATATCATATCTAATGGATCTAATCATGCTTTCATTCAAGTACATGCAATGGTGCAGAAAATCATGAAAAAGTGTAGACAACTCATCTAATTTCAAGGGAAACCAGTACCATATCTCTCGTTTCTTAATTCTAACATTCTAACATGAAACGCCAGACCCTAAATCATATCCCCATTGAATTCTATTTGCAATTAAGGAAACCACATGACTTATGTGCTTACATGAAAATCTGAACTGCAGTAACTCTTCTTCTTCTAAGGTCTTTCCTAAAAGTTATAGCACCTTCACACCTCTCTAACCTCTCCCAATTTCGTGGCCTCCTTCTCTATAATGATGTTTAAGTAGAAAAACCTCAATTCATAACCCCAATCTATTAGGATAAGGATTGTAAAGTAAGATGCACTCCTACTAACTTACTAACTCTTACTTGCTAACTTATCTTATCCTTCTAAGACCAAGTCAACAAGTCTCAAACGAAATCTCCTAGGTTCTTGGGCTCTCTTGGGTCCACAACAAGTTCGAAAATAACATACACACCCCATACTTTTGGAAATTACACAACCCCCAAATCTGCACTATTTATTGCAAAGAAGTACTAAACATGCATTATTCAATTTAAATTCACCCAAGACAATTTATTTCAAGCTATCAATATATTTAGATGTTTATTAATTACTTTTAAATCAATAATTAAATATTCCCAACCTTTTTATTTACAGTTTTCCCCTAAAGGTCATTAATCACACAATTAAGGGCAAATCTTAAGATTAAATCTGAACCACAACTAATTCAACTTAATTCTTTTAAATACTTAATTATATTTTATTAAATTTATTTTCTAGGTTTGGGTCATTACAGTAATTAACTTGTCTTTCTTCTATATGGTTAAAGAAAGTGACCGCCTTTAAAAAATAGGTAAGGAACATGCTGAACCTTCTATCCTCTTATTTTTCTTGGTTTGTCGGGATACTCCAAATAGGTTTATGTAATGTGTTTTTTTTTGCTTGGTATCTTTTACATCTTTAATTTCTGTCTGATTTGTTGCCAGACATTAAAAAAGTGTTTCCCTTTCTATATCTGTGGAAGTTTGGGATGTGATTTTCATTGATCTTCATTGTTTGCTTTTGTATCAGAGGGTCAACCAATGTCTTCGTGATGCCTGCTCTGACTCAGGACTAAAATCCTGTAGGAAATTCATAGATTGCGGGCATGGGGAGGGTGTTGAAGAATTTAAGATCATGCCTGAGTGGAAGAACTGGAAAGAGAATCCCAATGCTAGTGCTTGCTTTACTGATGGTGGTTCTTTCAATTATGGAATTTACATAAAAGCTGTTAATCTTACTGCGAAACGGAGTATTGTTACAAGATATATCTATTCTTTGTTCTGGGGTTTCCAGGTAAAAACTCATTCTTGGTCTTTGTTTCTGTGTGGACTCAATCTGTACTCAAGAACAAACTCATTTAGGTTTATTTTGTGCACCATCTGAATAAAGAATTATATAAGACATTGAGAGTCCAAATTGTTGAAACTTAAATTTGTTAATCATTTCCTTTCATTTCAAAGTTGTATTGTTGATTTTAGTTGTTGTTTGTATGCTACAACATGTGTATATTGTTACTTTGTAGCGACACCTCATTTCTGTTTATATAATGTATTCAACTTCAACAGCTCTACTTTATGCTCATATACTCATTTTGAGTGATTTTGGCTCTTTGGAGTACTATTTGCAAGATCGATATTGGCTATTTCTACAATTTTTCAATACTTTATAGATTTGGGCTTTAAAAACCCTGACTAAAAATTAGTGAAGAAATGTTGATGATTTTTTTTTTTTGTTATTTTGGTCCTTTCAAAAATAGATAGTTGACTCTACTTACATGAATCTTAAGTTAGGTTCGAGAGTGTCTTCTCTTATAAATCAATTAATCAACAGTCAGCAATAGTAATGCCTTATCCTAACTATTTGGAGTTGAGAACATGAATTCTTTCTAGCCATCCAATTTGTCAAATAGTTTATGTGCCTTCGGAGTTGAGATCATATCTGACCAATTCTATCCATGCCTTTTTGGTCTTCCACTACTTTTGAATCTTTCAATTTTGTACCATTTTGCACCTCCTTTCCCACGCATTGATACACGTCTCCATTTTTCATATCCAAGTCATCTCTGTGGGGTTTTGCCTAAAAAATGTTTTCTTTGGAAATGTTTTCCTAATTGGTTTAGGAGTTGTTTTAGGTTTCTTTAGTGGGAATATGATTTTGGGGATTTTGTATAAGGGTTCTTGAGCCTTGATTTCTGTTGAGGGAGAGGTTCTCTCCATGGTGGAGATTTAGATTTTTCTTCTCTAGGTAGATGTTTCTATTGATGGCAGGTGTTTGGGGTGTGTCCTGTTGCCTTTTGTAGAAGAGTATGCTTTTGGTGGAGTGTTGTCTCATGGTTTGTCTTTGGGGCGGATTATTGAGATCATTTTTTTTGTTTTCATTATTCTTTGATTGCTTTTTACCATGGTTCATGCATTTTTGCACAACAATTGGAATTAGAACTGTTAGAACATAAGTTAGTAAGGGCACTCTTGTAATTTTTCTTATGTTAATTTATATATATCTATATAAATACTTGGTGTGTGGGAGTAGAGAGGGAAAATGACCTTTCTCTCTCTTGGTTTCTCTTTTCTTGCTTCTTCTTTGTCTCATTCATTCATTCAAACTCTAACATTAACATGTTATTATTGCATAAGGCTTATTTGATCCATCTTTCTCTCTTAGAGGTCAGTGTTGTACTGTCACAAGTGAATCGCCTTCTCATCATTCTCTTATTCAGATCCTTTGCTTTTTCTCTCTTATGGGTTGTGAAAACCCTAGATTAGGTTATCTATGTAGAGAAGCACCTGCAATGGTTTGCTACAATGGTTGTGTGTCATGAAAAGTCTAGATTGAGACTTTCCCTACAACTTATTTAGGGCATCTACTTGGGGCAGCAGTCAAATCAAAGGTGATGTGGAACCTCACAATGGAAAGGATGGAGAAGAAACTTGCAGCTTGGAAGAGTGGGTACTTGTCGAAAGGGAAGTAAAATTACTTTGATTAAGTCCTCCCTGTCAAATCTACTTACCTCTTTTTTTAACCTTGCTTCCTGGTCTGGTGGCTGTGGCTAAACGGATAGTGAAACTGTAAAGAGATTTTTGTTGGTGTGGAAAAAGGAATGAGTTCGAATACCATCTTATGAAGTGGGAGTAGGTTTGCAAACCTAAACATTATGGGGATTGGGAATCAGATTATTGGCTGTTTTTTATAAGGCTCTTCTTAAGAAATTCCTGTGTACCTTTGGAGTGAAGCCGAACAGCTGGAGAAGATCATATTTGCTAAATATGGGTCTGGGCATCTTGACTAGGAAAGCAATGGTTCTTTGGATTCTTATAGGCTTGGTGATGGGTTGAGAATTGTCTTATGGCATGATACTTGGTTTGTTTGCAACTCCTTTCCAATTCTGTTCTCCTTGGCATCCAATCACGTGGCCCTTGTGAGTGAACATTTGGAGTGTTCGGGTTTGAGTTTTGTGTGGAGACCTTCTTTAAGGAGAAGATTGAATGGTTCAGAATTCGATCTGATGGTGGATTCACTTGTTGGGTTGTATTCTTCATTATTTTCCACCTTGGTTTTGGATCATTGGTGGTGATTATGGGATGCCAATGGCATTTTCTCAGCTTTGTCTCTTTATGAACCCTTTCCCTCATGATTCCCTTGTTCCCCACGGCCACTAGCAAATTTCCTATGGTCTTAACGGCCCTTTCCAAGGTGATAATCTTTACGTGGACAATGTCTCAATAAAATTCTCATTGTGAGCCATCTTATTTTGAGAGAGTGGATGATATATAGTAGGTGCGTATTAAGTAAGAAAGCTATAGAAAGCGTGGACCACCTATTGGTGCATTGTAGATTCTCTATTGCAATGTGGGGTGTGATTTTGGATTGGTTTGGATGCTTTTAGGTCATGCCTTCTTCATTTTCCATGGTCCTTGAAAGCTGGAAACACCAATTGGAAAAACAGAAGATTCCGAAGTTTATGGAAGTCAAGTACATTTGCTTTTTTCAGGGCCATTTGGAAAAACTGAAACTACAAAATTATTGAGGGCCTGGAAAGGAGTTTGTGGGATGTATTTATGCAAGTGTGCAGGTTGTTAAGCTGTTGGGCCTTTTCTACACAGGATTTTGAGGGAGTTAACTCTCCATCTTCTTTGAGGATTGGCATCCTTTCTTTCATAGGTTGTTTTGTTAGTGATTTTCTGTTTTTTTTTTTTTTAATTTTTTTGTGGTTAGTTTTAGAAAAATAGTCTTGTTGTATACATCTCTTATACACGGGTTCTCTTTCTCTCTCTCTCTCTCTCTCTCTCTCTCTCTCTATATATATATATATATATATATACACACACAGTATATAGTATGCTCTCTATTCTTATGGATCCCAGGCATGTGCTGATTATTTTCAAATCTGAATAAGATATTACAAAGGATTGTACTAGGCAGACTTGGGGCGATCAATGGCCATGAATTCAAGTTGTTGCAGTGGTCTTCGGAGTTTGATCTTAAGAGGGAAAGTTCGGTTTATCTGATTTGGACTGGGTTTCCACATCTTCCGATCAACTTCTTCTAGCCTTCATACCTTAAGCTCATTGCCAATACTGTTGGCAAATTCTTGGCTATGGATTCTGCTTCTGAAAATTTATCTTGTTAAAGCCTAGCATGAGTATGCGTTGAAGTGGATCTCCTAAAACCCAAACCAAATAAGATTTGGATTGGAATGGGTCATAGTGTTTAAACTCGGTTTTGATTCGGGTATCGTCCCGGTCTGATCCCGAGTCGGACGATGTTAAATCAATGAAAAAAAAATTTAAAAACCCAACTCGTCCGATCCGAGACGGATCGGACGATCCGACTCGCCGATCCCGAGTTGGATCGCCCGATCTGTATCGGGATCGGTCCGAGTCGGTTTAATTAGCATCAATAAAGGATCGGTTCTGACTCGGGTATCGTCCCGGTCCGATCCTTTACACTATGGAATGGGTGAATCTTGGAGATGACAAAAAATTATTTATGAAAGAGTCCCAAGCTTCTGCGATCACTGTTCTGTTCTTGGCCATTCATGGGATGATTGTTGGAAGCTGAACACTTCGAAGAAGCCACATCCTTTGGCAGAAGAAGTGGAGGCTATTGTCGAGAAGAAAAAAACTAATCAAAAGAAAGTGAGTTCTTATTCGAATGGGAAGAAGATTTCTACGGATGGTAACAATAATAATGAGGCTGGTGTTCATAATCAGCTAACAAACAATTGTGAAGTGATGTTGGTTGCTGAATCTTCGAGAGGAGGCAAAGAGGTGCATGTTGAACCATTAGAGACTGATGCTGCGGAATGCTCTAATGGTCGTGCTTCTGGCATGCAGTAACCTTGATTGATGATTCTAAAAGTGTGAAGGAGGTTCAGGTGGAAGCCTTAGAAATTCTAGCCTTCAGGGAAGGATGTTGGAAGTTTCTTAATCCTAAGCTTCCAGTTGAGTTTCATGGTCAAAGCATGGTGCGGGAAGATGACATTGTTGTATCTTGTAAGTCCTAAATCAGCGGGGGGAAGGACATCTATGATTTCTTGTTCTTGCGAGGATGCTATCAAGATAATTAAACAGTTTCAGCCTTCTCTAGCCGTGAAGGCTACATATCATCTATAAAAATGGCTAAGGAAGACCAACAGAATTCTCTTGATCCAAATCATGGTGAAACCATTGTTGTTATTTTCACAAGAGGACACAAAGCTAACATGGTTGCTGGTGTTGTGACCAGATCTCAGGTGAGGTCCTCAACTAGTTCTCACTTATCTTAATGATTGGTTCCTTGATATGGAATGTGAGGGGGATCGCTAACCCTGAATCTAGACTTCTTTTGAAGCATATTTGTTCTCAAAATAAGGCTTCTTTCTTGGCTTTATTGGAACCTATGTTGGATGGTTCTGAACTTCCTAAATTAGCTAGAAAATTGAACTTTAAAAACTTTCTGGAAGTAGGAGAGATCAATAATAAATTTGGTTGTTATGGCATGAGAATATTCTGGTTTCCTTTTGTAGCTGCACGCTCCCAATTAGTTTTAGTTAAGGTGAGCTTCAACAATTCTGATCTTGAATATGTGGTTTCTATTGTATATGCAAAGTGTTCTTTATACGATTGCATACAGCTTTAGGGCTCCCTTCTTCATCTTGCACTATTCATTAATTGCCATTGGATTGTGGGTGGTGATTTTAATGTGATATCCTCAATTGATGAGAAGTTGGGTGGTAATATCTTAGATCCACGTGCAATGAGAGATTTTAATAATTTCATTTATTTTGCTGGTTTGGATGACTCGGGTTTTATGGGTAATAAGTACATCTGGTGTAATAATCAGTAAGGTGCGAGGAGACTTTGGGCAAGGCTGAACAAAATTCTTTTAAATACTTTTGCTATTAATTCCTGGCCATCTATCAAAATTTCTCATCTGCCTCTAGTATATTCTGATCACTACCATCTTTTTATTTCTATGATTTCCCAAGATGTATCTGGTCTGAAGCCTTTTAGATTTCTGAGTATGTGGACTAATCATTCGGATTTTAGGAGGTTTGTACATCGAGTGTGGTTTGAGTTTGTTACAGGTCCTCCCCTTATCCGTTTACATCTCAAGCTAAAGAAATTAAGGAATGCTCTTAAGGAGTGGAATTACAGTGTATTCGGCAATATTTTTCAAAATATAAATAATTCTGAAGATGCCATTACAATGTTTGAACACCATCTCCAGATAGGATGGAATGATCATACATACCAGGAGTGGCTTGCTCAAAATGTTCAACAAAAAAATTACTAGCAGTTGAAGAAATGTTTCTTTGAGAACAGTCTTGTTTTAAATGGTTGAAGGATGGTGATCGCATCACCAAGTTCTTTCATGCTAATATTAAGGATTGCCAGAGGTTCAATTCTATGGTGAAATCCAAACTACCTAATGCTGAGTTACTGATGATATTTCTCTCATTCGGAAGGATGCGGAGTCCTATTATCAAAATCTTCTATCTTCTGAGTTTCATGTATTGGAATCTTCATTGTTGGATTGTATCCCATCCTTGATTATTGAAGATAGTAATAAAGATCTGTGTGAAGTTCCTTCCTTAGATGATATTACCAATGTGGTCTTCTCAAGGACTTTGGATAGTGCACCCGGGCCTGATAGTTTTACTGGTCATTTCTTTCATGAAATGTTGGGACATTATTAGAATGGATGTGGTCTTGGCTATCCAAGACTTTTTTAGAGGTGCTGACCTTCCTCGTGCATTTACCTCCTATTTGGCTCTTATTCCAAAAGTCAAAAAGCCAAGATTTCAGACCGATTAGCTTATGCAATTTTCCTTATAAGATCACCTCCAGGGTTCTTAATGAAGATTAACTAAAGTTCTTCCTTTTTTGATTTTGGATGAGCATGGGGCTTTTATCAAAGGTTGATTCATCCATGACAATATTTCTATTGCCCAGGAAATGGTCTTAGAAATTGATAGAGAATGCTTTGGAGGCAATGTACTGGCGAAACTTGATATGATAGGTTTGAGTGGGATTTCTTATTTGAAGTTCTTTAGAAGTTTGGTTTTTCTTTTGAATGGTATATTTGTCAGCCACTCTCCAATGATATTAGTATTATGAAGAAACAACATGAAATATGAGAGTTGTGAAGTTTCTGACATTCCTTTACCCAAAGTGTGGTTCAGTTAGACCTCAGATAATATGTAAGGTGATCTTCCATCTTATTTGAAGTATTTTCGAGGATTTAAAGGAGTTCTATTTCGGACTCTTCAGGTGGTTCTATTAGTGATTGATCTGCTTTGGCTATACAAGGTGGTGCTGGTTGTGGTGCTCGTGGTGGCGTAAGGTCTGGTAGAATGGTTGATCCTGGTGGTAGCGGTTGAGGCTGAGAGCTAGGGGAGAAAATAGGCCTAGTAACCTATGTAATGGGAAGAGATTCTATTCCTATTGTGGTAAGTGGCAAAGATCCTGGTGGTAGCGGTTGGTTGGTGTTGGGATTTATATGGGAAGCCAGCCAAGTTTTTCAATGATCATGTTTATTGGGAATCAAGAGTGGGGATAGTTGGGCAATCTACAAGCTGGATATGCAGAAAGCATATGATCATGTTTGCTGGGATTTTCTTTTGCATCACCTCAGAAGAATGGGGTTTGGTGTAAAATGGAGAAATTGGATTAAGATGTGTATATCAAGATCAAGCTTCTCGGTTATGGTGAATGGGGCAGCAGTGGGGTTCTTTAAGGCTGGTAGTGGACTTCAGCAAGGAGATCCCCTGTCCCCCTTTTTGTTCTTAATAATAGTGGATGTGTTTAGTAGATTAATGCTTAAGGGAGTTCAATTGGGTTTGTTGGAAGGAGTGCGGGTGGTGGCAAGGGGTCCGGGGATTGCTCATCTCCAATTTGCGGATGATATCTTATTTTTTAGTAGAGCAGTCCAGGGGCAAACAATGGTGTTGAGAAGCATTTTATTATGCTTTGAGGCTACGTCGGGGTTGAGAATCAATTTTAATAAAAGCGAAATGTTCCAAGTTGGGGAGGATGAAGAGAATTTTGATCATCCAAGGGAGATTTTGGGCTGTAAACTGGGCTCATTATTAACGACTTATTTAGGCCTACCTTTAGGGGCCTCTTACAAACAAAAATCTATTTGGGAGAGGGTGGTGAGAAATCGGAGAAAAAGCTATCTTTGTGGAGGTCAAGGTATCTTTCGAAAGGGGGAAAGATGACATTGATTAGAAGTTCTTTAGCTAACTTGCCCACATCTTTTTTTATCGTTTTTCAAAATTCCTTCCATGGTGGCAAGGCGATGGGGGAAAGTCCAACGAGACTTTTTTTGGAGTGGTAAAGGAAAAACGCATAAACCCCATTTGGTGAAATGGGAAGATGTTTGCAAACCTAAGATTTATGGAGGCTTGGGCATTAAAAGGTTTTCTGAATTCAATGAAGCATTCTTACACAAATGGCTTAGGATGTTTCGGAAGGAAAGGAACTGTTTATGAAGATGTGCGATAGCTGCAAAATTTGGATGCAATTCAGGTGCATGGCCTACTCTTTCAATTCATGGTTCGTATGGCACCAGCTTGTGGAAGGCCTTATTCTACGTAAGTTCTAACTTTGAAAAAGGGTTTCGGCTGGTAGTGGGGGATGAAGAGAAGGTACAGTTTTGGAAAGATACTTGGCTTGGTGAATTACTGTTAAAAGATCAGTTCCCAAATCTATTCGTTGCCTCTAGGTTGAAAGAAGGAAGAGTAAGGGATATAATCATCAATTATCAGCAAGGAATTTCTTGCAATTTGGGGCTTAGGAGAGCGCTATTTGATTGGGAGGTGGAAGATATCTTTGATTCATGCATACCCATTCAGCGAGGGTCAGGACCATAGGGTCTGGTTGAAGATAGCAAATGGGATTTCTTAGTTAGATCCTATTTGTTTTTATTTTTGATGAATACTGAAAGATTTTATAAAAGGGGGAAAAGAAAAGAAAAATACAAAGGATCCCAAGGAATGGGATCCCAAAGAAGCAAAAAAACAGAAAAATAAATTACAAAGTCACTCCTCACACATAATTGACCCATTTACATACGAATGACTGTATCCCAGCATCTCATGATGTCCGTTCTTGATAGGTCCTTGAATTCAGGTAGAACACTTGCCCAAAAGGAAGCCATACTCTCAATAGAATCAATCAAAGTCCCTAGACTACTCCTTTTTCCTTCAAAGATTCTGCAATTTCTTTCCTTCCAGATGCTCCACAAGACCGCAAAAAACACTGGACTCTATAAAACCTGACCCCGCTTTCCAAGAGATGGAAAGCACCACCGATCCAACATCAGATAAACAGAGCGAGGCATCACCCAATCAACTTCTGCCCTTCTAATAAAATGCTCCCAAATCTGTCTCGCCCACCAGCACCCAATAAATAGATGATCAACTGATTCCCCGGATCTTAAACACATCAGACAAACCTTAGGAGACAAAAGCATGTAAGGCCTCCTCCTTTGCAACATATCTGCAGTGTTAATTTTATACAAGAAAGTCGTCCAAGTGAAAGCTTTGACTTTGAGAGGAACCTTGGTTTTCCACAGCAAGGAAGTAAGGAAAGGAGGACGAGCTAGAACTTGTTCAGAAATTAAAACAGAACCGAAGGACTTTATAGAAAAGCACCCATTGGGATCAGGACACCAAACTCTCGAGTTTGAACTATTACTATCAATGACTACATTTTTCAAGAGATCAAACAAGGATGCCAACACTAGACTCCTTATGAATTGATAGTCGGAAAGTTCTAGGGACCCAATGGTCCAATCAGAACCTAACCGACGACCCAGACCCAACTGAAAATCTCACACTTTTGGAAGATATGAAATAATCCAGAAATAGCTTTCCAAGGTTTGGCTGAACAAATAGAAGCCTCATGATTGAAATTCCATCTGTTTTCGTGAATTCCGTACTTACTTGCAATGATGGATCTCTACAAGGCCTCTCTCTCACCACTAAATCTCCAGAGCCACTTTCCCAGAAGAGCTTTGTTTTTGTATAGGATGTTACCCAGAAAGAGTCCGCCAAATTTCTTAGGTTTACAAACATCAGACCACTTAACTAAATGGTCCATCTTCTTTCCCTCCCTACTGTCTCCCCCACCTCCACACCACAAAAAGTCTCTCTGAATTTTTTCAATTTTATCACTCACAGCTTTGGGCATTTTAAATAAGGACATATAGTATGTTGGAAGGTTACCAAGCGATGCCTGGATGAGGGTGATTCTCCCACCCAGGGAGAGATAATTCCTTTTCCAAACACTCAATTTTTTCTCCATCTTCTCCATGACTGGATTCCACATCTGAACACGATGATTCCCATTAACTGTCATTCCCAAGTAATTCATAGGCCACTCCCCCAACCCACATCCCATTATATGTGCACATTCTTTATGAATCTCTTTTTCCACATTGATTCCAAAAAAGTTACTTTTATCCAAATTGACTCTAAGACCCGAAATCATTTCAAAGCATCTAAGAATGCACTTTGTCCAAAAAATTGTGTCTTTAGACACATCAAGGAAAAATATTGTTTCATCTGCAAATTGCAAATGGGACAAGTGCACCTTCTCTCTTCCTATCTCAAAACCCTTGATCTTCCCCATCCTCTCCGCGCTACTAAAGAAATAGCTAAGGACATCACTAATTAGT
Source organism: Pachysandra terminalis (assembly GCA_031762675.1). NCBI lineage: Eukaryota > Viridiplantae > Streptophyta > Magnoliopsida > Buxales > Buxaceae > Pachysandra > Pachysandra terminalis. The sequence continues at coordinate 12,052 of JAUPMG010172921.1, forward strand.
GTAAACAAGAACGGAGATAGCGGATCCTCTTGAGGTTGACCCCTAGACGATGGCACTAGTCCTGAGATGCCCTTATTTAGACAAAATGAGAATCTAACATTCCTCAAACAGCCTCTAATCCATTCTCAGTTAGATCCTATTATGGTATGCTTTTTCAGAATTCGCAGATATGTGGGATTGCTGAACACGTTTGGTAACCCAATATACCTTCCAAGGTTCTTTTCTTTATATGGACTTTGGTGAAGAATAAGTTATTAACAATCAACCACCTTCAATCAAGGGGTTGGGCGATTCCGAATAGGTGTGTTGTGTTTAAGATGAAAGAAGAAATTGTTGATCATCTGTTTCTTAATTTCTTAGTGGCTGCCACAATTTTGGGCAATATCGTAAGGAGCTCTGAAGTACAATGTTAGTGCGACAATCTAAATAAAGAGACCTTCAGCCTCATGTCCTCCACCAATCTTCTTCTTCGTCTTTAGATCCTAAAAGACACAAGAAGATGGAGAAATGTAGCTGAACAGTTTAGGGCTTTTGTTAGGTTACTAACGGACATCAAATTAAATGGGAACTATGGAACATATAAAATAGATGACAAAGAGATATCAGGAGTAGGTCTAATAACTCCAATACCTGATACCTTGAAGTGGTACCATCAGCAAGGGTTACACTTGGAAAGGTTGTAGAGTTTAGTGAAGAAAAGATACTTGAATGACCTGACATATGATGTGAAGCCCCTGAGTCGATTACCTAGGGTATGGAAGAAGAGGACATAAAAGTAGAAGCATTACTTGACTGGACTAGAGTAGCTATGGATTGAGAAGTTTGCTGAAGACCCTAGCCACAAACAAGTTTGACATATTCATCTTGAGAGAGAGTGTTATTAGTAGATGAATCAACCACTCTTGTACCACTAGATGTAGAATTGTGAGTACCACCACCATTTTCAGAAATAGAGGCATGGTTAGCAAACTTTGCTAGTTTACCGTGCAAATCCCAACACCAGTTCACAGTATGTCCTTCAAACAAGTTTGACATATTCTTCTTGAGAGAGAGTGTTATTAGTAGATGAATCAACCACTCTTGTACCATTAGATGTAGAAGTGTGAGTACCACTACCATTATCAGAAATAGAGGCATTGTTAGCAAACTTTGCTGGTTTTCCGTGCAAATCCCAACAGCAGTTCACAGTATGTCCTTCCTTCCCACAATAGGAACAGATTCTCTTCCCATTAACTCCACGACCTCCACGACCAGCACCATGTACAACAAGTGCTGATCGATTAGTCACAACACTACTAGAAGAATCAGAGATAGAAACCCTGTGAATTTTAGAAAGCACCTCAGATAAAGATGGAAGGTCATCCCCTCCAAGAATCTGAGACAAAACGGGTTCATAGTGTGGACGAAGACCGGTAAGAAATTTCACAACTCGCATATCCTCATGTCTCGCATTGTTTCTTCGTGATACGAATATCAGTGGACAGGGACTGATAGATGCCTAGGTCATCATAAATGTTTACTAGGGCAGAGTAGTAATCAGTCACATTCTTCTCCCCCTGTTGTAAAGAAAAGTACTCAGTTGACAAATCATATATGCGTGTCATGTTGTTTGACCTAGAAAACAACTTAGCACTTTCCCAAATCTGTTTAGAAGTATCACATGACATTAAAGAGACTAATTTTGGGATCCATACTATTCCACAGCCATGCATGATTTGTTCATCTTCTTGAAGCCATTATTAATAGTTCTTTGCATCTGGTTCAGGCCTTTCTTCCTTCAGAAATCTTCTTTTTCCCCTTCCAGTTAAAACAACCTCTTACTGATTTAGCCCAAGCAACATAGTTATTCCCATTCAACTTTATAGATGTGATTTGTTAGGAAATAAATTGATAATGGTTGGATTCAACAGCCAACAACTTTTTTTCTATGGTAAGCCCCAAATTTGAGAAGATAATCGACCAAGAACAAAAGAAATTATATATAAAGTTCTTTAAATCATGAAATTACTGAACTTCCCTTTGTATGGGTCAACCATTTTAATAGACCAATAACACTAATAGACCACATAAAAAACAAAATAAAATATAAGAGAAAAGGGGAGTCGACTAGATTAGGTTTTGACTAATTCACTCCCCCCTTTTCTTCACTTCATTCTCTTCTTCTTTCCTTCTTTCTTCCTTGTCACATTTCTAACCTGCAAATTTCACAGCCCTATATATTCTTTACCATTTGACATTACTACTTCCATAACAATCTTTAGTCTAATAGAAAAGCCTTCCATTATAATTTCATACGTACTACACGACAGACTAATAAGCCTAAAATCAAGTTCCTTTACCCTTTTTCTGTCTAAATAAGAGCAATAAAGGTCGCATTAAGAGTCTTGTCTTGCTATAGAATATCCCAATAAGCATTATAAAAGGATAAGGAGAAGCCATCTGAACCTATGGCTTTGTCGCCATTCAAGATCTCGGTGGCACCCCAAATTTTCTCTTTGTCAAAGTGTTGCTTTAACATGCCAGAGGCTGGACAAAGAGAAGTGAATTCATTACCAACCAGGGAACAAATTCACTCGGTACAGCCCAATAAGCCCAGTCGAAGTGTTCTTGTTGTTATGCGGCCTCGGAGGAGTCAATTGATTATCTTTTCATGTCTAGTGCGCTTGCGATGGAAGTTTGGCATTTTTTTGCCTCTTCCTGCTTGATTGCTCATCCAAGTATGGATACGGCCAGGGATCGGTGCTTAGTATGGTTTTCTTCGGCCTCTTTCACATCCCAGGCTGGGAATATTTTTGGGTTGCTTCCCTCGATTATCTTATGGGAGTTATGGTTGGAGCGCAATTTTAGACGTTTTGAGGATGGCGGCCATGATTCGGCATACATTATTAGAAAGGTTTGTAACTGGCTGCTTGAATTAAATTTTTTATTTCGTCCCAAACGTAGGGCCTCACGTTCGGAGGTGTTTATGTTGTTTTTCTTGGGTATTCCTATTTATGAGGTGAGGGTTAAACGTCCTATTATTACCAAATGGCTTAGGCCTAATCCTGGTTGGGTTAAGCTTAATGTGGATGGCGTTTGTTTGCATAATCCAGGTGTGGGGGGTGGTGGTGGCATCATCAGGAGTTCTTGTTCCTTTCTTGCTGCGTTCTCTCGCCACTATGGGTCTTGCACCAACAATATTGCGGAGGTTTGTGCCCTTCTGGATGGCCTTCAACTTTGCTTTGACTTGGGTTTCGTTGGGTCGAGATTGATTTGGATTCTAAGGTTTTCAGTTGCTTTCTTCTGGTTTGGACCCCCTGGAATTTTTTCTTCTGGTGATGGATTAGAATTCATTTATTGTTGGATTCGATGCATTTTTCGGCTAGGTATGTTTTTAGAGAGGTCAGTTCAGCTGCGGATGTGATGGCAAAGGAGGGTTCGGCTCTTCGAGAAATCCATCACCTGCATCTTAGTTCTCTTCCTCGGGAGGTCTGTGCCATCATCAAGTTGGAAATGGCGGGTCTCCCTTATGTTAGGAGGTAGCTTTCCCTTTATGGTCTATAGTGTTGTTTTAGAGCACATCTATTATGGGATGACTCTCTCTTTTGATTTGCGGCTAGGCGTTGAGTCGGCCCGCTACTATTGTATTTCCTTTTTTTGTCATTAATAAACTTCCCTCGTGCCGTCGAGGTTCTGCCAAAAAAAAGCTCTTTTCTAACTTTCTCACTTGCTCAAGAGTCCCAACATCCTCTTTAGAATTAACAAACCAACTCCTCCAGCATAAAAAATTTATTCTCTACAGTGCTAAAGATGCCTTTATTCAATATTTTCTCTTTCACCTTTACAGAACTCAACCCATGAAAGAAAGAAAGAACAACATTTTTGTACCGAGGCTTCAACTTGGAATCCTGTAACCGCATAGTTTCTTATCTAAAAGGTGCCATTTGGCTTGCTATGATATAGAGATCAGAATGTTGGCCAACAGGGAAGCAACATATGCATTGGATGAATGTTGCTGAGATGAGAATGTTGAGATGGATGTGTGGGAAGACTAGGAAAGATAAGGTGAGGAATGAACATATTCGAGGTTGTTTGGGTGTGGCACAATTAGGAGATAAGATAAAGCAAAGTTGGTTAAGGTGTTTTGGGCATATAAATCGAAGACCCAGGGAACTAACTGTGAGAAGGTGTGAGAGAAATCATTGAAGGTTCTAAGAGTGGGAGAGGAAGATCCAAAAGAACTAGATGGAATCAATCAAAAATGATTTTCATACTCATAATTTGCCTGAAGATAGGGTTTTTGACAGGTTGGGATGGAGGAACAGGATCCTTGTTACCGATCTCAACTAGTTGGGATAAGGCATATAATGATGATGAAAAGTTGCAACCTTCTTTCTAAGGATTAAATCTTTAAGAAAAGTAGAATGATAATCAGTAAAGGGTTTAGGTATTAGACTCTTGAAGAATGTCTATATTTTTCAGCTCAAACTAACAGGATGGGAAATTTGCCTTATCTGCACAGGGTAGTCTTTTATTGACCATTACTTCTAAATCCCTAGACCTAAAGGCTTCAGTTTTTTTTTTTTATTACATGGATAAAGTATGACATTAAATTGATCACTTAATGCCTAAAATTTACTCAATATTAATATTTCTATATCTAAATCTCTTCCAAAACAGCATCCTATATCTCTGTCTACTAATGCCCATACACCACCATCAGAACCCACTGAAATCATCATAATTATTAGTAAACAGCAAGGATAGGGAGAACTAGCCTGTTATTTGATCAATTTTAGACACCTGCCTTTTAATCCCATGGATAAGAAATCTCTTTTGCAGAACCCAATGCTGGGATTATGGCCCACCCAAATGATGTACTTCCATCCATTTCATACCCCTTCTATCAGAAAATAGTGCGATTTTCTATTCTTCTGATTAAACAATCTCCACCTTATACACAGAATATGTATGGGAGAATAATTGATTATACAAATGCTCATGGTCGAGCGTGATGATTCATCAGCTTCTGCCCTAGTAACATCATGATTGTTCAACTTCCAAAAAAAAAATAACATCATGATTGTTCATCCCTTTTAAGCGTTCTTGGATTCACTGGAAAGAAGTCAAAGAACCTTTTTAAGAGCCAAACTAGCTATTCTTTACCTTTTAATCGAGAATTTTTGTTTTAGGTCTCAGAAACTCTGTTAATATTTTGTGGCAAAAATTATGACGATTTCCTAGTTTTTTTTTTAAAATTTTTTAATAGAATTTTATTGAAGTTGTTATACAAGGATGGTTAAGATTATTGACTTTGGTTTAGTTATATTTTAGGAAAATTTTCTTATAGGTTGATATAGCAAAAGATTTCAGAATTCTAAGGGGTCTTTTGAGTTGTGAAAAAATTAGTTGTCAGTTTTTTAGAGTTGCTTAAAGAACTTTCGGATTTGTTCGATTAGAACCTGAGGAGGTTCCTTTCCCGATAAAAAACCCAGGTTTCTGATGGTGATGGAAGTGTTTCCTAAACCATCTTTCAGTTGCATTCAGGAGGCAAATTTTTGTCCTGCATCACTGTGTTACTTCCCCTTTCCTAAATCTCATGTTTGAACTGTTAATAAGTTTTCTTGAAGCAGAAATAACTTATTTTCTATATTTAATTCCGTAATTGAATTATTAGTTTCATTCCTCGTACAAAATCTTAAACAGTGATTCAAAACATAATCAGTATTAATTGAATAAATAATAAAAGCCTGTGCCTGCTTATGTCACAAGGAAAGGGATAACTGGTTTTTAGTCTCGGCATCTCCATTTTTGGCCTATTTACAATTTTATTTAAAATTGGTAAAACTACTTAAAGTTGGCATCTCCATTTTAGGTATCTCATTAAAACTTGTAATGTGAACTGAATAGTTTTTAAGTATTTTTTATTTTTTTTTGAAAATACCCTCTAATCTCGGAAGATTAGAGGCACTCTAGCGGAGGGAGGGGGGTTAAGGCAGAGACCCCGACAAGGGGAAAACTTACATCTAGTCAGGGGGACATATGAAATCAAAACACTTAGGCGAGCCCAGGCAATAGACCTGGCCATCACCTAGGTGCTAGCCTAGGCGATTGGGCGCTCGCCTAGGTGACATTCTTCTTTTAGAAAAGAGAGCTGTAATACATAAATGCCATATATATATATATATATATATCATATCTAGAAATGGAATATGCCAATATTTGAAATAGAATTTAAAAATTTTATAATTCAGAAGTAATAATTTCATAATTCAGACAGTTAGAAACATAATCAATAATTTTTTTTTTATATTTGTGACATAATTAATAATTAGAAACATATGCAATAATTTTTTTTTTTATATTTGTGACATAATTAATAATTTCATAACTCAAATAAGATATTTAGACTAAGAAATTAAATTCG
>JAUPMG010172974.1:0-10555 GCA_031762675.1 Pachysandra terminalis
GCTCTAGAATTCTGTAAAGGAACCCAATCACCCTGACAGCATCCATACTTTCCAGCAATAACTTTTCTCCACAAACTGTCCCTTTCATTCCCAAACAGCCACAACCATTTCCCCAAAAGAGCGATATTAAACTCCTTAACCTTTCTAACACCCAGACCCCCCCTTCATTTTTAGGTCTACAAACCAAATCCCAAGAAGCTCGATGATATTTCCCTTTACCATCTTTGTCACACCACAAGAAATCTCTACCTAAGTTCTCCATCCTGGAAACCATAGATGCTGGAACCAAAAGAACTGACAACAGGTAAGTAGGCGGACGGTTCGGCTCGCCGAGCATGAGCATCTCGCCAAGACTTGGTTCAACGCACCGAATTGGCTTCGGTGCGCTGAAGAGGTCGCCGAGAACTAGTCCCCTGGTTTTGTCGCCGAATCTCAGTTCGGTCCGTCGAGGCAGCCTTCAGTGCGCCGAACCTGAGGTTTTAACCTTATGTTCTGATGTTTGTTAGTTGATACACATGGATTGATTTGTGATTGGAATTGATGATTTCACACACTAATATGATTGATAATGTGATTCACACTCAATAATTTGGTTTAGTGAATTTGGTATGATAACACATGGAACGTGTATGGTGTATGCTCTTCAGTTAATCATAATGTATCTTGCACGTTACCTAGGATTAATGTAGTCTTATCTAGTATGATGTTATGTGAAGTTCATGGCGATTGTTATTATACATGCCTCCTCATGGACTATATGTGTTGATGAATATGAAGGTTGGATTTGGATGAATATGTACTTATGATGCCTGATAATACATCTGACGCATCCAATGTGGTCACTTAGATTATCTTATATTTTTTCTCTTGTGGTCCCACTATCCATGTTACCTAGAATGATATTCCTATTACTTGTGAATTATTTGATCTACATGCTTTTTGATCGTACCCAAATAATTGAATGTTTAGCCAATGTGAACCCACTCAAATGCACTGCATTGGCTCTTGACCATGGATTTGGTTTATGAGTAATATCCTGTATCCTGAGTCCTTACTTCTGGGACTCCTGGTTATTTACGTGAGAGTATTATGATCTAGAATTCATAATGAGTGAGGAAACTTAGATTTATATCGGTTGAGGGACTGATCATCCCAATAGACCAATTGTTGTTTTCTCCCATGGTGCGGGATACGTCCTAGGTGATGATCCCAAAAGACACGAGGAAAGATGATAGATGATGACACTTCTTGTTGGTAAGACCCAATATCCGAATCATGTGAGTGAACTCTGATAGTTGATCGGTATTATGTGGTTCTCTGAGGAAGTTTTGAGTGATGCCTTGGGATTCGTCCATAGGATCGAAAATAAGGTGAGGCGCTTGTGTCATCTAGGTTGAAACCCCTAGAAACTATGTTGCACACATAGAATAATATGCTATTTCTGTCATTTATTGGGGGATGGAGTCTGAGTGAGCATCCTTGGGTAGTAAGATTGAGATCATATAAGGAACCAACATGTACAATTATTAGTCAGAAATGATCTTATCGTTGGGGGATGGTCTGTTAAGACATCTTGCCCAAAGATGAATCGGTCTTTGTGGAATCCACACAGACTCCATGCATGTTAGAATGTTCGTTAGATCACATTTGGTGATTTCTGTAAAATAGGTGTACATCATGCATTAATTAATATTCGACCTCATGCAGCTCATTTCATCTAATTAAATTGTTTGCTGTGTGAACTGGATTTATTGAGTGATGACTTGACTCTACTTTAATCATGCATAATTGTGAAGTTATTTACTTACTGGCAGTATAGCTCATGCTTTTTAAGCAACCACATTTCAGGTCTTTTAGATGACGATCGAGATGGAGCCCGGAAGATGAAGAAGAAGATATTCGTTGTGGCTTGATGTAATGTAATAGATTAGTAATTTCCTTAATTAGATTTTCTGTTGTATAAATATTTTTATTGAAACTTTAACTTAGTACGGACTTGTATTTTATCGACTTTCTTTCCGTTGATTATTACTTGGATTTGAATGTATGTTTTTACCATATTATTATCCATTAATGTGATATTCCCAGATATATCTTGCTACTCTGATATTTGTTCTCCTTTAGACGTTAATCATCTCTAGGATTTTATTTAAAGTTTTTATTTGATCGTATAGTAGGAGTTGATTCGAAAACACTAGATTCGAGTTAATTTTCGCTGCATGTATGAAGAGTGACTGTGTCATATATTATTTTAAGAACTTTAATACTTCATAACTTATATCTTTCATAATATACGTTTTATTTAGCTTCTTGGCTAGATATTGCTTATCCACTCGCAAGTTTGGTTTGGGGTGAGAGTTACGAAGTCAAATTTGGGATCTCCAATGAGGTTTCCAGTTTAGTTCGTGACAAAGTACCCCCCTCAAACCTTGGCCATCACATACCTTTTTTAATGATCTTAAGGAAAGAATAGGTGCTTTATGCTTACATGAAAAAAAAAAAAAGGTTTCATAACAATGAAAATTGTGAAAACCCCATCTATCTCTTATAATTAGAGGATAAATTAATAATTTTTTCCCATCCTTTTAAGATACTTAAATATAACAATTGATAGAGGAGTATTATGGTTAAATGATCAGTTTCTCTTATAGATCTTTAGACCTCTCCTCTAGTTTAGCTGAATAAGGGCATTGGTTGTAATGGCCAAGGTTTGAGCAAGGTTTCAAGGATACAATCTGGTCCATATCGAGATCGGCCAGTACTGGCCAGGTTTGTATCGAGATCGACCAAGACCGGTTTGGTCCTAAGCCATGATACAACTATTGTATCGTGAGGCTCTAGATTGAACTGGTACAATTGATATCGGTACAAACCGGTTGGTACGGCCGGTACATCGATGCCACCAGTGGAAATGCACCGGTAAAAACATGATTTTTTGTAGTATGTTATAACCAAGCTCCTTGACCAGTCCTGTTACCCAGAAGGCTTCCTCTGCAGCTCTGTCATTGGCACGTATTCATATTCAGTAATAAACAATGTTACAGTAGATTGTAACATGGATCTCCAACATATAGACCGACCTACAAAAAATAAGTAGATATAACTTATAGTAAACCTTTTGTCATTCAAGTCACCTGCATAATCTAAATCCACAACCCCACAACTCTGCTATCTCAAAAACATAATGCAATGACCTGCTTGTTGTACCCCAAGTCCCTCAACCACAACTCAAAACTATTTTTTAGTTTTATATTTGTAATCTTATTTATTTATTTTATTTTAAATTAAGTCAATGATATACTGTTTCATTTAGAAAAAAAAAAGAAAAAGAGTTGTACTATATGACCTGTGAGGCTGTTATTGAGTCTATTTTATGGGCCAATGATCAGTTTGGGTTTAAAAACACTAAGGATTTATCACAGGTCAGACAATACAACCCTTTTTTATTTTTTTATTTTTTGAGATAGAAGAGAAAGTTAAAAGTAAACAATCTTATGAAGTACTTAAATATTTTGAAATTGTGTGTAAGTTATATTAAATAATTTTAGTTTTTTTTTTTCTTTTAGATTAAGTTAATCAATAAGATGACACAACACCTTACAAATTAAATGAGACAACAATTGAAATGGTTATCCTATTTCATTTAAAAAAAAAAATGACCTGTGGCTATAGGCTAAAGCTTGCATTTGGCCTGGCTTATATATATAAGTGTTTATTTCAGTTTAAATGTGTGTTTGATAAGACCAAATGGATAAGTGCTTTACCCATAAACAGAAGGGAAATGCTACCATAAGGAGAAGCTGCTGAGAGCAGTTCTCTTATCACTTAAGAGAGAAGCTATTTCTAAACTTTATTAATATTTTAAACTTTAGTAATATTTTATAATACCTATATTTTATGAAATATAATAAAATATATCGTCGATATGGATCAGAATCGGCCAAGACAGATCGGGTTCCCGATCCGAGTTTAAACCGTGGGTTTGAAAGGTCCTTGCTGTCATTATACCAAACCTAAAGGGTGTCAATGTATTTTACCCTAAATTCTATAATGTATAAGAAAATAATATTTTAAATGCCTTATCTAGTCACGTTAGAAAGATGAAGCTTCTCATAAATTTTCATGAGGAGCTTCTCCTCCTTGTACTTAAACTCTTTATCTTGTAACATGAGATCCTCCCAGTCCAAGTATGAAGCCATTTAACCTCACCGCGGTGTCATGCTATGTCTACACGTGTATAAGAATCCAAATTTTGGACCGTTAAAACAACGGATACTTTTCTTCCTCAACTTTTTACGTACATATACATTCATGTAGAATCGTTGCTAAACGTTTCTTTAGTCGTTTTATCAATAAAATCGTGTGATCCACATCTCACCGTTGTAATTGAGCCATGGTTGCTTGACATAGTGATAGCTTGTAACCGAAGGAAAATAATTTTCTGTACCCGCTACCATCCAACGTAAGATATGTTTATTTTGCATATGTGATTTCCACATGTCATGTATATAGAGGATCGGGATCCTCTGTGGTGTACACCACGTACACCAGGGGATCTCCTGTGAGTAGAGACAGCCTCAAGGGGTGAAATGGTATCTTCGCTTCTCGAATGCGTTCCACAAGGGCAAAATTACCATTTCATCCTCGGGTTGTCTTTACATCACAAGAGATTCCCTTTGGTGTACACCACTAAGTAGGGGTGACAATGAGTTGGGTGACCCGTCGGGCCTGATCAGCCCAGCTTTGTGTTTGGGTGGGCTTGGGCAAGGGTTATGAGTCCGTAGGGCCGGGTTGGGCTGAAATTTAAGGCCCGATTAATTCTTCTGGCTGGACTCGAATTTCTGTTAGATTAGCCTGGTTCAACCCTGGTTCAACCCGGCCCGAAGACATACGATATAATTATGTAAAGGTTTCTAAACTACGACATCATCCTTTAGTTATAACTTAGTGATAAGAATCATATGTTGTGGCTTTGAAGTCCAGAGTTCAAATCTTTGTAACTACAAATTTGTACTACTTTTGTCTAATATGTAATATCTTAGATTTCATTATGGGCGGGCTTAGACGGGCAGGTTTGGGCAATCAAAGTTCAGCCCAAAGCTTGGGTCGGGCCAAACTCGGGCCAACCTAATATCCCATAATGGCCCGACTCGTTGCCACCCCAATCACGTAGGATCCGCGCCCGTATATAGATGATATTAACATGTGCTGTGTTGAATGGTGTTAGGATTCTGGATACATAACCAATACCTTGTTTGGACATTTTTTTTTTTTTTTTAAAGTAGGTGAATCTAAGTTTATTCTTCTAGATTTTGAGAATGCAAATCGTCTCGCAATATTCGGTGCGGCTTTTCTTATTGTAACAGTCGGATACTGTCGCGTACGTAACAAGAAATGAGTGACTGATCATTTCTAAAACCCTAAAGAGACATATCAACTTCAAACCAGTCTTCAACTTTACTGAAATAATAGGTTGTCGATATTGGTCTTGCACACGAAAAATTCTGAAAAAATTTTAGATCATTTTCTTTCAAATTTTGAACCTTAGAATTTACTCGTAATTTCGACTCTTGGCTTCCGAAGGACCAGAAACCCCTTCCTAGACCTAAGAAGACTACCTATTTCTGAAAGTTGTTTTGGATGAAAATGTTTGTTCAAGAAGCTCATTTTTCTCACTAAATGCAATTTTTAGTCAATAGCTTTGATTCATCAAAATCCTTCATATTGAAGCCCTTCGCATTTGAAGGAAGTTATACACTAGATGGGCTCGAAGTATCACCACTTAATTCAACCGTGGCCCAATCACATTCCTGTCACAAAATGATGTACAGTCGTGCCATACACGATATAGAGCCCACAAGGTAGACGTTTGAATATGACTTATCTAAAGTCGTCGCGCATCTTCTATAATAGAATGGTTACATCCATCCTTACAGTGCCATTTAGAAGGTGCCATGTGAATAGTGCGAATCCCATAAAAAAAGGTGATTGATATTTCTAATAACCTAAGAGATGTAAGAACCTAAAACCCACTTTTATTTGGAGGCGGATCTTTTGTAATGAGCCCCCGTGATATGTGAAATAAACCCGAGGGCAAAATGATACATCATAAAGTACATCAAATGAGGAAAAAATTATCATTTTGCCCTCGGGTGTATTTCATATATCACGCCCCAATATCACGAGGCTTCATAATAGAGGTTCCTCGTCCCTTTATTTTTACTAACTTCTACCATAACCGGTGATAGCCATATACACATGACACCCTCTAATTGGTACCGTAAATATGAATGTAACCATCTCGCTGTAGAGGATGCCCAGCCTTTTATATTTTTGGGTTCCACAAATTTATCCATTTAAAAAAAAAAATAATTGTTATAACATAATATCATTGCACGTGCAACGCGTTGCTTGTGAACGTGATTTGCTCTCCCTTAAAAACATCAACACCTCTTGGCTTGGGTCATCTTCTTGATGAGGCACGACCCACAATCACGTAGAACCACCTCTTTGTGGGCCATCTCCTTGATGAGGTATGGCCACAATCGCAATTGTACAGTAAAATGGGTCCCATGATTGGATCTAGAAGAGTCAGATATCAGATGATCATGAACTTTGATCAGGTTACTAGTATGCTGGACAGGAGATGCACGTAAGTTAGTGACTTGTGACTGCCATGTTAGTGTCAGAAACTAAAGACAGTGAAGAAGAAGAGAACCTTTCGTCTGTAGCGTCACGAAATTGCTGTCCGCGAATGCAGCCAGATGAGATCTTGTTCTATATTTGAATTTTATATGAACAGACCATCCTACTTTGAGTGGTGGACAATGAAGAGAACCTCTCTCTCTCTCTCTCTCTCGTTCTTGTTCTGTTACAATGGTTACTTATCAATAACAGCGTCATTTATGAGAACAGATCCTATGTGATGAAACACTTATACGATGGATGTTCGATGTGAAATAAAGTGATGGCAAAATTATAATTTTTCTATCACATGAAAGGCTTTACAAGGATGGTGATGATAAAATTACAATTTTGACATCTCCTCTCTTTCAGATCACACATCCATCACATGAGTGTTTCATCACAGATAATGTCACGTGGACTTTTTCTATCACCTGCAATGCTTTACAGAAGATGGTGATGATAAAATTACAATTTTAGCATCTCCTCTATTTCAGATCACACATCAATCACATGAGTGTTTCATCACAGAGAATGTCACGTGGACAGTGTGGACCACATTAAAAAGGACGACTTACATTTCTAAAAACCTAAGACACCGATGAATCTGAAAATCCCCTTTTACTTTAAGTGGCTTCTACCTTAATTACTAACGATCATGTATACCAGTGTTTTAAAACTTGTGAGTAACTTGGAAAACTCGGCCGAATTACTCGGATAGGTGGTTTCGCTGGTTAATTCGCCTCCAAAACCAGGAGGTGGTTAACCAGCTGGTCACTAGAAAATTCAGCCAAACAACTCATAAAACTCGGCCGAGTTTTCTGTTAACTCACCCGATTAACTAGGTAAATTAAATTATTCACTAATTTTACATTTTAATCTTTAATTAATTTAGTTGTTCATATTCTTAACAATTAATAGTAGGCAACAACTCCCAATATATATATATAATATTTTATTTTTATCATACTTTTTAAATATTAATATATTTTTGTACTGACCAGCTGGTAACTCGAGCCGAGTTACTGAGTTACCGAGTTACTCAGATAAATCAGCTTCCGAGTTACCAGCCCTATCCAAGTTTTTTAACACTGATGTACACATAGCGTCCTCTAATTGATGTTGTAAATATGGGATTTAACCATCCCCTTGTAGAGGATGGTGAGCCACTGAATAGAGGATAAACGAAACCAGTGATCGATCAGTTTAAAGCCCAAAAGATACAAATCAATCCTACCCCGACTTCTACCTTAAGCACAGTATTCGGTTATGAGTTTTGTTAGTGTGCATGGTGTTACGTCAGTGGTTGGTACCGTTGAAAATATCATAAGACAACGTCGCAGGTAATTTTCTTCCCTTACCCTTTAGGCTTTTTGGGAGTGTGGCTGCTAAATGGGACCTGTGAGCCCGGAGCATAGGCAACTCTAACGATACCTAAGGTCTTGGCTGAAGGTGAATCATCAAGCAACACCATTTTATAGCTAATTTTTTTTAAAATAATTAATTTTGTAATAAAATCTTTATAAATTTATTTTTTAAAATAAAAAATAACTTATACGTTAGAATTGAAAATCAAGCGATTTTTAAAAACAATTAATTTTGTTATCTAATATCAATTATTCATAAAGAAAAAAAATATTGATTATAGAATTAGAACTGGACGACTTCGATGGAGAAATGCTTGTAGAGTATTTCCACTCAAATTAAAAGGATTGGGTATATAAAGCGAAGATCCAATAAAATGGCTTTGAGAAGATCATGAATGGCCCACACTGATTCATCAACCGTGGCCATTAATTCATGGTCTTGATTGATGAAGTTCTGTGAGCCGCTAAGTTTTTAATACTTCCTCTCAAGAAATTATACTAGAGAGAGTCAGAGTCTCAGACCCATCTCTCTCCCCTTCTAAATCCAACGTCATTGTCTTGGATCAACTGACCGTTGTTCATCACTCTCTGCTTCCTTTCCTCTCTCTTTCTCAAATCTAAACAAGAAAAAAGCTTAATCCTTTCATCAACATTCCTCGTAATCCCACCTTTTCTCTCTTTCTCCTTGCCTGGATTTCAGAACTTTCTCACTCTCTCTCTCTCTGTTCTGCTCTGTTCTGTTTTGTTCTGTTATGGCGAAATCTCACTGTCTTCTCTTTCTGCTACTCTTTCTCTTTGTTCCCCACTCTCTCCAACAGCAACAACAACAACAGATCAACGCCGTTGATCTCGCTGCCCTCCTCGCCATCAAGAACACTCTAACCGATCTCCCCCGTTCCGACTTCTTCTCCACCTGGGACTTCACTTCACCGGATCCCTGTTCCACCTTCTCCGGCATTGTCTGCTCCTCCCTCGACCCCACCCGAGTCATCTCTCTCACTCTCGGCACCGGACTCGCCAACTCACCCGGACTCGCAGGCTCACTCACCCCTTCCATTTCCAACCTCACAGCCTTAACCCAACTCGTTCTCTTCTCCGGCATTGTCACCGGTCCCATCCCTCCCCAACTCGGAAACCTCAGAAACCTCCGAGTCATCTCGTTAACGAACAATCGCTTAACGGGTTCAATACCCAGTACTCTCACGAATCTCCAAAACCTCCACACTCTCGATCTCAGCAACAACCAGCTCTCTGGATCAATCCCTTTTCGTCTCACCGAGTTACCCCAGCTCAAAGTTCTCATTTTGGCGTCGAATCTGTTATCCGGCGATTTACAAAACGTGTCGACTCAGTTACTCCACCTTGATTTGAAAAAGAACCGTTTCTCAGGACGTCTGCCGCCGTTACTCCCGTTGACCTCCCTCCGTTATTTCTCCATTTCCGATAACCAGATGTGGGGCCCACTTAACGGCTTCGAAACTCTCTCCGTCTCATCAGAGTTAGTGTATCTCGACTTGAGCATGAACCAGTTCAATGGAACAATCCCGGAATCACTATTCCATTCTAAGATCTCGTCAATGCTGTTGTATCGGAACAGCTTATCTGGTGGGCTACCAAGATCGATACCCGCTGATTCTACATCATACGGTGTGGGATCCATCGTTGACTTAAGTCATAATTTACTCACGGGGGAGTTATCGCCAGCGTTATCTGGGGTCGAGAGCCTTTTTTTGAATAACAACCGTCTGATCGGAAACGTGCAGGAGGAGTACATGAGGAGCGTGTACCGTGGTATCACAAAGACATTGTACTTGCAACATAATTTCTTATCCGGGTTTTCTTTAGAGCCCGGGTCGGTTTTGCCCGATTCGGTTTCGGTGTGTCTGTCGTATAATTGTATGGTACCGCCGGTGGGGCTCACGACGTGTCCGGCTAGTGCCGGCGGGGAGATTTCGAGGCCGGTGTACCAGTGCTCGGTGTTCAACAACGGCACTGATATGGCCGGGGTGAGGACTGGAGATGGATAGTGAGAAATTAATTAAGCGTTGGGTCTTGTTTGGTGGTTGTCATTATTTGTTTTATTATAATCATCCACACTTTGTTGTTTTGTAAGGATGGAGATGGAGTCGGTAAAAGATTAGAGATGTATAGATGTGTTTGGCACATTCTTGTTTCTTTGTTTTTTCCTTTGTTTTTTTATTCATAATCTTATAGAAAGTGAGAATATGGGATGGTCCCTAGCAAGATGAAAGTATAATTTTTCTTTTCGTCCAACAAAACAAATTAAATTGCAAGCGGTGTAAATGTGAGAGCAGGGTTTCAAGGATCGGACCGATCCGATCCGGATCGGCCCGATCCAATCCGGATCGGCCGGTCCTAGTTGATTCCAAGCCACGATATAACTATTGTATCAAGTAGCTTCAGATCGGACCTGTCCAACCAATCTTGGATTGGCCGATCTAAAGTTTTTTTTTTTTTTTTTTTTTTTTTTTTTTTAAAAATTT
>JAUPMG010172995.1:0-10555 GCA_031762675.1 Pachysandra terminalis
AGTTGTATTATTTGCTTTCGCATTTTGATATTATTGAGATCTGCTTACTTGTTTCAAACCTTTGGATAGTTAGTTATGATATTGTGATATGCGGTCCAGAAATGGATCCCGAAGGTTACACCTCGAGATTCGTGTCAATTCCTCCTAGGGATTCGTGATACGGGTTTTTGGGCGTGACACTACCAGAGTGCGATACTCATTCCCAGGCTCTCTCTTCGTGACCAAACTCCATGACCTAAAAAGTATAAATCAAGAAACATAAGCTGGAAAGCCCGAATGAGTAATCCTTCATTGGAAGGTATTTACCCTTATCACAATATTATGAGAAAAGTGCAATGTGTAAATATGTGATAATTACTGCATTCTGTGTACAGTGTAGAAAAGAAAAGAAATCAACAAAATCAATTCAGGTGTTGTTCTCTCCCAACCTCCCTTGGTATTCAGTTCAGATTCGATATCATATTCGCATGCTTAAATCTACATGATAATTAGGCCAAGTGCATCATACACGAGATTCTCAAAATAATATCAACAAGAACCTGCAATGCAAAATGAAGGGTGCTATGTGGTTGTGTGAAATAAAGTAAGTTCCCTCATGATCTCAATACAACTATTGAGGTTGTCCCACCAGTGTGACTTCATCCCTCTATTCACGGCTGAGAGCTAGGATTATTCTGTGTACAACATAGGATTATTCATTCAATACAACTATTGAGGTTGTCCCACCAGTGAGCTGGGAATCTGCTATGAGATTCAGCGGACTCCCTGGCTCGCCGAAGGGGTCGTCGAAGCTCGAGATAGGGTATTTGAATTGAAGCAATATTAATTACCACTCGCAATAGAATGAATCCTTGTAGGATAGGGCTATTTTGAGGGTGTCGAACCTCAAGGACTAATGAGGTTAAGTTACTAAATTACCAGAATTAATTCTAATTTAACTGTAGAAAATTGATTGAGTAATTCTTAAATTAATCCTAAAAACTGTGGTAAACAAAATTAAATTAAATTAAATTAACGAGATTAAATTCAAGGAAAAATAGCAGAATATTGATGATCCCTCTAACCTAATGAACATGGTTCATCTCATGAAAATTAAGATTATTAAATTAATGTTTGATAAGACTTGTGTGGCTATAAGCTCATAACAATGTCATCAAGAATTTATCATCACAAGAATAAGCATAGTCCATCTTCGGTTGGTCCAAACTGTATACACTAACTATCCTAAACTATGGTGGTATGCAATCTGTCATTTCTAGGCATGAACTATCAAATTCTCAATATCAGATTTACACCATCATAATGGACAAGTGTAATCCATCTTTGGTTGGTACGAATTGTCCACCTAATTCTCCTTGTGATACAACCCGTCTTTCCTAAGCATGGATTATCAAACCCTATTAATCTAATGTCAATAAGCACCGTTGCATAATCAATATTCCTATAATCACAGAAAATAGGAATATTCAAATTTAGTTAAGGTAAACCAATTTCTAAGATAAGAAAGGGTTTAATCAAAACTGGTAAAATATTGAATCCGATTATCTAATAATCCTCTGGACTATGCAACCATCAAACATTAAATTAAAAATCTAATATTCATAAAAATAAAACCATAATCAAAGGTTAGAGTTTACATCAATATTCCACAAGGAATCTAGCTGCTCATGGAAAGGCTGGAAATCAACAAGGATGTGAAGAATTCCATTTCCATCAACTACTGTTCTTCAGTTCTTCTTCCCTAAATTCGTATAAACAGAAAGCAGATCCAGCTATATGAAAAATAAGATTAACTCTAATCAAATCGTCTATATATCCCTATTTAAATCCTATACCTAATATTTATAATGAGTTCTTCTCTACTTTCAAAAGAACAAGGACTTCTCCCTTCAAAGTTATCCAAAAAAGTAAGAAATCCAATTTCGTGTAGCATTAGAACACGTATGGGCGCTGTTGAAACGCGCGTGCGCTCGATCCCAAAACAGTGCGCTCGATCGCAAATGCACTCGATCGCAGAGGGTGAGCTCGGTCGCAATGCGATCGATCCCAAAAGTTGTGATCGATCGCAACTTGTATTTTCTTCAGTTTCTGGACTGTTCTTTTGACTTGTCTTCTAGGTTCCTTCTTGGACTTTCTCTTCAAGCTTTCTCCTCCATCTTTCTCCTTATCTTCTGATGTAATTGGACTTGGAAATTCTCCCTTAACTCTTGCTATGGGACTTGGTGCTTTGATACTTGATAGGGCTTGGTTTAAGCCCATTTTCTCCCAATATCACCAAACCTGCAAAATAAGATAAATGCATTAAATCATTCACATAAATTGAACTTTAGGACTAATATGCATAAGTATAGGTCTAAAAGGGTAAGTGTTTACACACTTATCACACCCCCAAATCTATACTTTGCTAGTTCTTAAGCGAAGAACGAATTAGACTAATGCATTATTCAAGCCATTCATCCATATAATTGCCATCATATATACAAGAAAATTCTGAAATCAGTGATCTTAGCAACTTAATAAATAACAATCCAACTCAATAAATTAAATCCAAATCACTTAAAATACAATTCTTCCGACTCCACAATGAACCTAAAGTCAGTCCAATCCCATCTAACTCAAATACACATACTCAAGCCAAATTTTAACATGCAAGTGAGAGTGAAATAACATTGATCATGGAATAGTGCTAAATAATTATAATCAACAGAATATGCAAGGATTTAATAAGCTCTCAAAACAAACTACAATTGCTCTCATTAATTTATTTTTAAATTGTTGTAAATTTCCACCTTTTGACACGAGTACTCGCTGCTTTATTAGGCAAAGAGGTCCGGTTACTCAGTGAAAACTACCTCATTATTATTATTATTATTATTATTATTATTATTTTTTAATCCTTCACCTTTTTACGCGAATATTCACTGCTTTATGAGGCAAAGAGATCCGATTACTAAGTGAAGAATTTTTTTTTCTTTTTTTTTTGTCAACCAATAAAAATCTTCCACCTTTTTACGCGAACGCCCACTGCTTCCTGAGGCAAAAAGGTCCGATTACTTAGTGAAAAATATACATGGCTGGAACTTTTTTTTTTTAACTTAAAAATCTATCCTTAATAATAACAAGAGCAAGAGTAGTTTAGTAATTTGAACTCACTAAATCAAAGCATATAAAGTTTTTTATAATTACATTCGCATGCAACCATAATCAATGTTTTAGTGCAAGTGTAATCATACAAGGAAAGAGCATGGCATTCTCACAAGATAGGACGAAAGTAACTCTAGATGTATATGTGTCTCTAGAACTGTTTCCTAGTGATTTATGATACACTTATTGAATCAAAAAGTATCCCTAAGGTGGTAATCTCAACTGTTTTCCTAATTTCCATATTTTTTTTAAAAATATTCAGATTTGTTTTTTGTTGTTGTTCAGATAGCAAAGATATAGATAGCAAATATATACAAGCAGGCATTGTCCTTGTCCTTCCTAGATACACCCCCAAACCTAAACATTACATTGTCCCTAATGTAAACAATAATAGCATATGGAAAGTGATAAATAGAAAGGAAAGAGACAACCTGAAGGATGCTTAAAATGGTGGAGGTGGTGGTGGATCAGGTCCTGGAAGTCCCTGGCAAAAGTACTGCTCCATCATCTGATAAGTCTGTCGATGTAGCTCCTGGGACTGCTCAACCATCTGATGTGTCTGACGATGGAGCTCATGGATCTGTCTCTGGAGCTCACGGGTCTCACGAACCTCATGCTGTAAACTAGACGCATCCGTCCTGAGGCTATCAACTCTATCCTATAGATAGAGGTACTCCAGACGGGTCATCTGTACTGGTAGCTCCTGATATGTCCAATCTCGTGCAGTCTGCTCCATGTAATCATCCTCTGGTCAGGTCTCCTCAAGGATGTCCTGGTCCATACCCATGTCCTCTGCTGTTGCCTCCTCTGGTGGAACTGTAGATGGTCCTGCCTCATCCGCTGTTCCTGATGGGCCAGCCTTCTCTACTGGTGCTTCCTCTGCTGGTGCCTCCTCTGGGATCTTTACCGTCTCAGCCTCCGCTGCATCTCGTGCAGCATAAGCTGCTATGACGTGAGGCAGATCCCACATATGTGAAACACTGAGGTTCCACTATCCAATACCAAACTACGGATGTTGTCGCGTGGAGAAGTCCCTATCTTCAATGACTACCCCCTTCTGAATAAGGAATTCAGTGACCAAAAAGGGGAATGGAAGCATCATCGAGTAAGTCTTCTGGATGAGTCTATAGACTAGTCGCTCCCAAATGGTCTGCATCTGCTCCCAGATAAGAGCTGGTATCGAAAACCAATAGCCTTTATAAAAGCCATAGAGTACATCTAGGAACTCTCCATGGCGTTGAGACTTGTGCCCCAGGGGACACACATTATGATAAAAGACCCTGTAGATGAACCAAAGATGTAGGGAGCAATTGAGACCTAGAGGTACAGTTGCGGTGCGAATCCTCATACCGCCCCTCACACATATCGTCCACCATATCCTCGAGCTGAAGATCTGATGGGAAAGCTGGGTAGCGTGGACTACCATCGTGTCTAAGAGGGCTCTTTAATGGACAACCGAAAATAACAACTAGATCCTCAACTATGATGGACATGTCAACTCCATCGACACTAGAATGGAGGACTTCATTTTGGTCAAAGCTCATGTTTTGGTAGAAGAGTCTGACATGACGCTGGTGAATGATATCCCGGACTGGGGTAAGAAGGGAAAACAATCCTAGTTGCCTTAAGGCTCTAAAAGCCCAATAGGTGTTTGGATGACGTTTAAATTCATCCCTATCAAACTCGGTTTTAGGATTAAGCTTTTGGTGCCTCCATTTACGAGATAAATCATCACGAGCACCAGCCATAGCGAAATAATAAGCAAAACATGAAATCTGGGCTGAACAGTCTGTTTTCTGCTTGATCGCAGGGACTTGTGATCGATCGCACTCGGGCACAGTCAGGTTTTTATAGAAAACCATATACAAACTAAGATCTAGTTCATGATCCAACCCAAAGAGAGAAAATCTCAAGCAAATGGAGGGAGAAACTGTAATCGATCGCATTGAAGAAGATTCTAAAAATATGAAAAAATAGCGTTTTTATAGAAAAACCCTAACTAAACTATGTTCTAAACCACAATGAAACCAAGAAAAATCTAATGCAATGGAGGGAGAAACAAGTACCTGGAATGAAGAACAAAGTGATTTGAGGGAGGAGGGCGGCTGTGTGCTCGAGCTAAAGAAGATACTAAACTAAAAACCCTAAAAAAAACCTATATACTAAAAGGTCACGGGTTATACTGTGCATTACGCTCAATCGCAAAAGTGGGATCGAGCGCAATGCGTGCTCGAGCACACTGCGATCGAGTGCAACAACCTGCGCTCGATCCTAATGAAGACAATGACACAACTTAATTCTAATCTAATCCTAAACTAACCATGGATGGGTTGCCTCCCATATAGCGCTACGTTTAACGTCTTTAGCCAGAAGTGATGAGACTTATATCAGTCCAAATAGATGGGATTTGTCAAATTGATGGATTCAACATCTTCATTATGCACAATGCCCTTAATGTAGGGCTTCAACCTTTGACCATTAACCTTCAACAAGGTGCCATTCTTGGGATCTTGAATTTCAATGGCTCCCTGGGGAAAGGCGGATATGACAATGAAATGACCATCCCCTCTGGATCGGAGCTTACTGGGAAAAAGACGGAGTTTGGAATTGAATAACCACACCTTTTGACCCGATTCAAAGGACCTATGTAAGATATTTCAATCATGAAAGTACTTTGTTTTCTCCTTATAGATCCGAGCATTGTCATATGCATCCCTACACATCTCTTCAAGTTCAATCAAGTGGAGTTTCCTTTGTGAGCCAGCTAACTTCTTGTCAAAGTTAAATTGTTTGATGGCCCACATAGCCTTATGTTCTAACTCAACGGGGAGATGGCAAGCTTTACCGTACACAAGACGATATGGTGACATGCTAATCGGTGTCTTGTATGCTGTACGATATGCCCAAAGTGCGTCATTAAGACGCAAAGACCAATCCTTACAGTCCCGTCTAATTGTCTTTTCTAATATGTGTTTAATTTCCCTGTTTGACAGTTCCACTTGACCACTTGTTTGGGGATGGTAGGGTGTGACTACTTTATGAGTGACTGAGTACTTTAGGAGTAAGGTTTGGAGAAACCTATTACAGAAGTTTTTTCCTCCGTCACTAATAATAGCCCTAGGCGTACCAAACCTACAAACGAAATTCGTCTGTATGAACTTGACGACTAACTTGTGATCATTGGTTTTGGTAGATATTGCCTTTATCCACTTGGAGGCATAATCCACCGCCACTAAGATGTATTCAAATCCAAACAAAGGCGGGAAGGGTCCCATGAAGTCTATACCCCATACATAAAAAATCTCTACAATCAAGTTGGGGTTCAAAGGCATCATGTTCCTTCGAGATATTGCTCCGAGCCTTTGACATCTCTCACATGCCTTACAAAAATCATGAGAATCTTTGAACAATGATGGCTAAAAGAAACCACACTGTAGAACCTTAGCAATCGTTTTCTTGGCACTGAAGTGTCCTCCACAGGCCAAGGTGCGACAAAAAGTAAAAATACTGTGGAATTCACTTTCAGGCACACAACGACGGATGATCTGATCCGCACAGTATTTAAATTAATCAGGATCTTCCCAAAAATAAGATCAAATTTGTTTAAAGAATTGATCTTTTCTTGTTTAGACCACTGAGAAGGAATCTTACCTATTGCTAGGTAATTGACAATGTCGGCATACCATAGCGTCCCTGTTGTAGTAATCTCAAACAATTGCTCATCCGGGAAGGAATCATAAACTGGAATCGATTGGGAAAACTCAAGAAGGATTCGTGAAAGGTGGTCAGCCACAACATTCTCACTTTCTTTTTTATCCCGTATTTCTAAATCAAATTCTTGTAGCAAGAGTATCCAGCGAATCAAATGGGGTTTGGTTTCTTTTTTGGCCAACAAATGTCTCAAAGCCACATGATCTGAGTATATAATCACCTTGGAACCCAAAAGATAAGAGCGGAATTTTTCCAAGGCGAAGACAATTGCTAGCAACTCTTTCTCTGTAGTGGTGTAATTTACTTGAGCATCGAGAAGAGTTCTACTAGTGTAGTATATGGCATATGGGAGTCTGTCTGTACGCTGTCCGAAGATGGAACCTATCGCATAATCTGATGCGTCACACATAATCTCAAAGGGAAGAGTCCAATTAGGGGGCTGTATGATGGGTGCGGAAGAAAGTAGGGATTTAAGCTTCTCGAATGCCTCTAAACAAGCTTTATTAAAGTGGAATGACGTGTCCTTGGCAAGAAGGTTGCACAAAGGTCGTGCTATATTGCTAAAGTCTTTGATAAAGCGGCGATAAAAACCGGCATGACCGAGGAAAGAGCGAATCTGCTTTATTGAAGCAGGTGGTGAAAGATTAGAAATTAATTCCACTTTCTTTCTATCTACTTCAATCCCTCTTTTGGACACAATGTGTCCCAAGACAATTCCTTCTTGAACCATAAAAAGACTCTTTTCCCAACTCAGAATTAGATGTGTCTCCTTACAGCGTTGAAGTGCAAGTGCTAAATGATGGAGACACATATCAAAAGAGGAGCCAAAGACAGAGAAGTCGTCCATGAGCACCTCTAGAAACTTTTCAACCATGTCCGAAAAAATAGACATCATAAACCTTTGAAATGTAGCAGGTGCATTGCATAACCCAAAGGGCATGCGTCTATATGCAAAAGTACCGAAGGGACAGGTGAAAGTTGTCTTTTCTTGGTCTTGAGGGTCAATAGTCACTTGATTATAGCCGGAATATCCATCTAAAAAGCAATAGTAGCTTTGTCCCGCAAGACGCTCTAGGATCTGATCAATAAATGAAAGTGGAAAATGATCCTTCCTAGTACCGGAATTAAGCTTCCGATAATCATTTCACACATGCCATCCAGTGGTCGTGCGCTGTGGGATTAATTCCCCTACAGAATTCTTTATCACAGTGATACCCGATTTCTTGGGTACCTCCTGTGTGGGACTGATCCATTTGCTATCAGAGATGGGGTATATAATACCCGCATCAAGCAACTTAATGACTTCCTTCTTTACCACCTCTTTCATGTTAGGACTTAACCAATGACGTGCTTCACGGGAAGGCCTAGTGTCATCCTCTAAATGAATGCGGTGCATAAAAATAGAGGGGTCAATTCCCTTCAAATCTGCCACACTCCATCCAATGGCTTCCTTGTGCTCCTTAAGCACGTTTAATAGTATACTCTCCTGGTCTTCTTGCAAATCTGAAGCAATGATGACCAGAAGAGTGTCATCCAATCCTAAGAAGGCATACTTGAGCTTATCAGGCAGAGGTTTAAGCTTAAGTTGTGGTGGTGATAGAAGGGATGGAATGGGAGGGGTACTGGAAATCGGAGGCAATGGCTCTTTTGGTGCTCGCCAAGGATGGACGTCTAAAGTGGTGGCTACATCTAGCAGGGAACTAACCTTGCCAATGTAACCATCTGTATCAAAATTTTTGGCACCAAAGTGAGCCAAACAGACCTCTAATGGATCGTCCATCAAAAGATGAGGGAGTGAATCCTTAACTAATTCATCAATAATGTCTAGGAGGAAACACTCACTTGCATTTGGTGGATACTGGAATGTGTTGAAGATGATTAGTTTAACCTTCATGTTCCCAAAGGATAATTCCATTACCCCAGTCCTACAGTTATTGCAAGCATTAGCTGTAGCCAAGAACGGACGTCCAAGGATGATGGGAATATACCTATTGGGAATCTGGACAGGTTCTGTATCAAGAATGATAAAGTCTACCGGGAAGTAGAACTTATCCACTCGTATGATAAAATCTTCAACGATGCCACGCGGTTTATTTATGGATCTATTAGCTAAATGCAAGATAACTGGCGTGGGCTTTAATCCTCCTAAGCCAAGTTGCAAGTACACCGAGTAAGGATGCAAGTTCACACTTGCTCCTAAGTCAAGAAGGGCTCTCTCAATTTCGTGGTCTCCTATGAGACAAGAGATGGTAGGAGCTCCTGGATCCTTAAACTTGGGGGAAATGTGGTGCTGAATGAGGGAGCTCACTTGCTTGGTGAGACGGACTTTTTGTGGAGTGTGACTCATAGTTCTACGCTTTTTAGTGCATAAATCCTTTAGAAACTTGGCATATGAGGGAATCTGCTGGATAGCATCAATGAGAGGGCTCCTTGAGATGTTTAGGAAAGGGAGCATGAGGCTCATATGGTATCTTAGGAGCAGGAGTGATAGGAGAAGAGCCTTCATCACTCACTCTCTGGTTAGTTGACCCCTTAGTATTTGCAATGGGGGTTGGGTCAACTGTCACAATCCCTTCATCCTCTACCATTTTTTTAATCACTTTTCCATTTCTCAAAGTGGAGATAGCATGGAGCTTCTCAGGATTAGGACCGCTAGATGTGTTCCCCTCTACTAGGAATTTCCCTTTTGGATTGGCCACTGGCTGACTAGGAAGCTTCCTTCTATTAAGTGCATTAGCTATTTGCCCGACTTGGGTTTCTAACTTTGCTATGGGGTGAGAGTGGGAATTTAGCAACTGAGTGTTTGCCTCAAGATTACTAAGGGCAGCCAATACCTTTTCCTCAAAGGCATAATTTTTAGACTGAGGGGGAGCCGACTGATAGTGCTGCTGAGCAAGCCTAAAGTTGGTAGATGGATGGAAGGGTTGATTATTAGGATATGGTTGCACACGGGGTTGCATACCATATGATGGAGCTGGATTTTCAGGTGCTTAAGCTCGCCATGAAAAGTTTGGATGGTTCCTCCTTCCTGGGTTATAAGTGTTTGAGTATGGATCATTACCCGGTCTGGAGAAAGCAGCATTCACATCTTCATGAGACATATCAGAGAACTGTCCTAATGTAGGACAATATCTGGCATGGTGTGAGGGGTGCAAGAAAATTGCACATGGTTCATTCGGGAAGGACGGATGAGGTGGAGTGATGGAAGCAAAACTAGCTGCCATAAGTTGGTTGAGCTTTCGTGATAAAGCATCCACCTTAGTCGTCATATCCGATGAATTATTCACCTCATAAAGACTTTCAGTTTTAGGAGCCTTAAGGCCGAGTGTCCTATGGCTAGCTGAAGCATCCTGTACAAAGTTTTCACAGAGATTCTCAAAGAGAACCCATGCTTCATTTTTACTTTTAAGCATAAAAGTGCCACCACATGAAGCCTCAACCATCTGCCTATGTGGTTCACTCAAACCATCATAAAAGCACTGTACAAGTTGCCATTTGGGAATGACATGGTATGGGCACTTCCTAAGTAAGTCTTTAAGTCTTTCCCATGTCTCATGAAATGTCTCCGCTTCTAACTGGGAGAAGCTAGTGATAGCTCTCTGGATTTGATTGGTCTTTCCTACGGGAAAATACTTTTTTAAGAATTCATGTTGCATTTGAGCCCATGTTGTGATAGTATTAGCCTCCAAGGAATTAAGCC
>JAUPMG010173006.1:0-10554 GCA_031762675.1 Pachysandra terminalis
ATATTTTGGGTTCAATCCTAACAAAACATTGACCAGTATGTTCTATTAAAATTGATTATAAACATTAAATCTGATTCCTGTAACAATCCTCCTAACTATGCAACCATCACACATAAAGAATAAACCAAGAAACCATATAACTAAACACATAATCAAAAAGGGAAGAGTTTACATCAATAACCTAATAAGAGATTAGCCTCTCTTAAGGCTGCTGGAAATTCTTAAGTTGAGGCGAAATCCCTTCCCCAGTCGAGCACTTTCTGATTCTTCTATTGCTTCCCAAAGGGAGCAGCCTTCAAAACCCTTCAACTAGATTCCTAATCTATATGTGATCCTCTTTGAAATGAGAGATATGAGAGATTTAATTTCGAGATTTGGATCCTTTAAATAGAATTTAAACCTCTAAAATATTTAATCCTAAGAGTACAAGGACAACCTAATTCATAATAAACTAGAATTCCTTGATTTTCTCCAAACCTGAGAATTCACAGGCTCCCTCTTCTATCGCAAACAGTACATCCAAAACTTTCGATTTGGGCTTCCATGTATTCATAAAAGTTGTATATCTTCTTTTTATCTTTTCAACGACACCGAAATCACCTCAATCGAACTTAAATTAAAGGATTTATGAACAAAACACTAAAACCTGCTCTGTGTTGTCTCTGACAGATATCATGCATTCAATTGCAAATTATTGCGCTCAATCGCAATGTGCTCGAGCGCAAATTATTGTGCTCAAGCGCACAGTGTAGTTCAGCATTCTTTGAGGCTTTTCCGTGGAGTTATTTATATGGTTGTTCTTGGAACTTCTTTGGGATCTTCTAAGGTATATTGATCTTGAGTTTTGAGCTTTGATCTTCTCCTCTTTTGGACTTTGAATCTTGATCTATTTAAGCCTTTATTTAACTCTTCTTAGTCTATATTCTCACTAACATTACCAATCCTGCAAAACATAGAAAATGCATTAATTCGTCTATTTAAAGCATAACTCAAGGACTAATAAGCATGAGTAATAAGTCTAAAAGCAAGTGTTAAATACTTATCAATATGCCTATGAAAACAACTAGAAGGAGAACTATGGGATCCATCACATCCCACTCCTAGGGGGTATACGTATCCACGGTTCCCACTAGAAATCGATAATCAACTCTCACCCCCTCCACAAGAGGTGGCAAACCAGTGAATAACAAGAGACAATAATAATTCATAATCTAAAAGTTTAGATATATTTACAATACCAGGATCCTTGTTAACCAATTTAGAGGTGGGTTCATCCTAACCCAAAACCATCAACTTCATTCTTAGAGTTTGGCAACTTAACCTGAAAAAAAAAATATCAACTAGGGTGAGCTTGAAAGCTCGAGTAGATCCACAATACCTGGGGTACTTACTCAGAAAACATAGACCAATAATACAAATATGAAATATCATACAAATGACTTATGAAAGTCCATGTTTTACTCCTTAACGTTTACATGTCTCAATTCTTAACATTTATACATATTGTAATGAATCAAAATTTAAGTAAAGTAATAAGGACTATGTAGTAATTTCCATAACTTTGGGACTTAAGTTGAAAAACTTGAGGGGGTTAATGAGAAATAGTTAGTAAGCTTTCATATTGGGTGAGATACATGGTTTGGCTAACATGTGTGTACACCTAATCATTTACACTTAAAAATCTAACCAAGGGTTAGGATCTATTCTTATAAGAATTGAAGGTAACCAATGGCTAAGATTGATTAAGAGTTAGACAACCTAGCTTTCACTAAACAAAACCTAAATTATCTTTATTGTGAATTTTGGCTGAGAAAGGAAATAAGAAGAAGGAATTGCTGAAGAATCGTCAAAGGAGTGAAGCTCTACAACCGGTTTTCTACAAATTTCTTTGTAAGTAATTTCAGAGATTAATGGATAACAGATTTCCCCTATTTGCGTAGATAAATCCTCCAAAATATGAGTGTGAATAATTGAATCTATTATGGACTTGTAAGAATCATGCTTAGATGATGGATTACTAGTATTGATTTACATATATAACTCATGTTGTGTGAATCGTATTAGAATAATGTAGATAATCATGTTAGATTGTTGGGAAATTGAATACATGCATGAGAATGGATTTGTGGTGTGACGAAACGCATAAAACTCTAAGTTTGTACGTTGTTGGTGGCATTGGATGGTGTGCCATCGGTGTCCATCAACAGGCTTATCTCCACGTATTTGTGTATTGGTCGGTAACCCGATCGGTATACCGTTGGGTCTGCCGACAGAATGCTTGCTTTGTTGAGGTACTATCGACAGTGGGGTCGGCATACCAGACTAGCCACCTCTGCATGACATCCACCGAGGGACTTGACCGGTATACCGGCCAAGCCACCAACAAAACCATTTATTTTGATTTGTGTTCACTGATGTCACCGGTGAGGGCCTATTGATGCCCATCGGCAAGCTGGCCGGCAGGGGTACGGTATACCAATGAAATATGATACGGTGTGATAATGATGTGAGATTGAATGACACGATTAATATGATCAATGCATATTAGATCCTTGGTTTAAATGATTATATGTGGCTATCATGTGTACATGTTGGAATTCTTTAGGTTGAATGACATGTGATACATTTATTTAAATGCAAGTTGTGACATATCAATACATGTTATGTGAGATTCTCATGTTTATGCATTTCATGTAACTTATATGTTGAGGGCATGCTTTTGAGACCCGAAGGGTAACCCAATGACACAACTAGACTTTGGATTCTATGTAATGTGAACCAAAGGGATGATGTGAAGGGTACTTGGGCTCTATAAAGAGTGCCAAGGAGTAATGATCTTGGAAATCCGAAAAGGACGGGATTTAAGTCAAAGATGACTTTGGGAGAGGGATTAGCTGCCCCTTGTCCTGGATGACTACTCATGTATAACCTGGACTTGTGTATATACATGAGGGAGGAATTGAACACATATGTTTATATAACCTTGACTGGTGTATATACGTTCATATGTGGTGAGAGAAATCTGTCAATTAATTGTGAACTGGTATGTTCCACAAGGGCTGAAAGATTGCCTTGGTTATGGTGGGACAAGAGAATCATATGGGTTTAAAGGACCTAAAATTGTGTTGTACACACATAATCTATTGATGGACATAGCCAGAATTGATACATGTGATCGAAAAGATGCAGTAGTGGCCTCAGTAGGGATCTAACGTGGATATCCAGGGGTCATAGTTGTGACAACATTCATTTGCATGTCATTTGTTTGAACATACCATTGCTTGGGATAATGGCTTAATTGTTCATGACATTGCATACAAATGATAACCCAATGCATTACCAACCCTGGAGTTTGGATGTGACACATAGATTTTGTAAAAATTCTGTTTTGAGATTTAAATCATTATAAATAATTTATAATGTATCTTTTATCCTTTCTTCATAATTATGCTAACACACATTCCTTTTCATAAACTCTGGGGATTAATGCACTTGCAACAACATTATCCCTTATTTATGAAGGTACTTGGTCAATGTTAGGGTTTTAGATAATCGCATAAGTTTTAGCAATCAAAACCTTGTAAGCCTTTGGTCGTCAAGTCCCACTAGACTTTCCAACCCAGTATACTCACCATACATCACATCCTTAAAGTTCAATCCTTAGGCCTTCAGGAATAGTAAGCTACCTATCCTTCAGTGTCTTTCACAAAGTATCCCTTAAGGAAGCTCAATCAGTAACCAACTCTTGCTCTCATCCTTATATATATATATTCCCCTTCTTACATCTCCCACGAAATCCTATAGGTGTTCTTTATGATCCCACTACTCTTATATCTTTTTAATCATCCTTTATATTTTGTTCCTAAGACTTGTTTTATCTTAGGCTCTGATACCACTTTTTCATATCCCACTCCTAGGGGGTATACCTATCCAAGGTTCCTACTACGAATTGGTAATGCAATTCTCACCCCCTCCACCAAAGGTGGCAAACCAGTGAATAGCAAGAGACAATAATAATTCTTAATCAAAATTTTTAGATATCTTTACAATACTAGGATCTTTGTTAACCAATTTAGAGGTGGGTACATCCTAACCCAAAACCATCAGTTTCATTCTCAGAGTTTGGCAGCTTACTTGGAAAAAAAATATCAACGAGGGTGAACTTGAAAGCTCTTGAGTAGACCCACAATACTTGGGTATATACTCAAAAACACAGATCAATAACATAAATATGAAATATCATATAGATGACTTATGAAAGTCCATGTTTTACTCCTTAATGTTTACATGTCTTAATTCTTAACATTTATACATATATCCATTCTAAACATTTATATGTTTCAGATCTTAACAATTATATCACCATAGATCACACATAATGCAATTCACTCTTCTACTCTCACTACATGGATGCATGCCATGCATGAAATAATGCTTTGGATCATTTTTTGTATGCAATGTCATGATCAATCAATACAACATCCCAAGCGATGGTAGGTACAATACACATGAAATGTAATGCATGTTGTTGCAATTATGACCCGTGGATATCCACATTAGATCCTTACTGAGGCCACCGATGCATCTTATCGATCACATGTACCAGTTCTGACTAAGGCCAACAGTAGATTGTGTGTGTACAACACAGTTTTGAGGGTCGTTATACCCATGGGATTTTCTTGTCCCACTGTCATTTTTTATTTAAGGAATCTCAACTAGAGCATCTTTCAGCCCTCGTGGAACATACCAGTTCACAATTTACCAACAGATTACTCACACCACATATGAATATATATATATATATACGCACTCCAAAGTTATATATACATATGTGTCTAGGTCCTCACTCATATATATAAACAATTCAAGATTATATATTAGTATTCCAGGACAAAGGGGTAGCTAATCCCTCTTCCAAGTCATTCTTTGACTTATTTCCAATCCTTTTCTGGACTCCAATATTTCATCACCCTTTGACACTCTTCTTTTAGTCCATTGCTTCTCACATCGTCCCTTTGGTTCTCATCATAAAAATTCCAAAGTATAGTCGGGTCATTGGGTTACCCTTTGGGGACCATAATGCATGAACAATTCATATTATGCATGCCTCATCACACAATCTACATGTCATGCATATTTATATAAATCTCATATGAACATCTAGTAATATGCCATACTTGTCATTCAAATGAGTATATCGCATTTTATTGGATATGATGAATTCTAAACACACAAACATAATATTCTATGTGTAATCATTCATTAATTTCAATCATGTATCTAGAACGTATAAGCCATATCGCACATGCTCATAAGTTATCATTGTCATTGGTTAACATTCGCTTCCATGTTATAGTATACCTTTAAATCATTCATAAATTATCTATTATCATACATCATGTTCATTCATAACAAGATAAGCAATTAAGATTATGTATATCCTAAATCTGACATCATCTTTACATCTTATTTAGTCACTATATCTCATGCAAATTATTAACTTGTACATCATTTCTTCTTTCTTTTAATCTAGTTGAATAATATATTCATTCACATCACAAAGTGATTCAATATAACCAAGGTTATTACTTACCTCTTGTCATTATGTATTATGCTTAATCTTAAGCATATACTTCATCTTATCATTCATTTCATTTATCATAATAGCATGGTTATTCACATCACAATTCAAGTGATTCATTATAATCAACGTATTTACTTACCTTACAATAATACATCTACAGTATATATATATATATATCAGAGTACGTATCAAACTAAGATTAACTTATACAACCATTATGATGAATTCGTTCATCCGACTAGAATCATATTTTGCATTCAACTAACTAGAATCAAATCATACATCTGATTAGGATTAGTCCACACATCCATTCAGGATCAATTCACATATCCCACTAGGGTCAATTAATATGTCAATCGTAACTAGTTCACATAGTCTTCTAGTATCAGTTCATACATTCATCTAGAATCCATTCACATATCCATCGAATCATCAATTCACAAAAGTATCTAGAGTTAATTCACATATTCATTTAACATCAGTCCATATAATCATTTGAATTCAATTCACTCATTCATTTACTATTAGGTCATATAATCATTTGAACTCAATTCACATATTTATTTAACATCAGTTCATGTAATCATCTAAAATCAGTTCACATATCCATTCAATACTCATTATCATTCATCTCTGATTAATTTACCATTTCATCTTGGATTAATGTACATACTCATCTAAAGTCAATTTACATCCTACTAGGATCAATATTTATCATTCACCCAAAACATTTAATGCATAAGTTTGGTATACATTCAACTCTAAGAATATCGTGTGTAACATCCATACACCGTAACAATTCACATTAGTATCATTAACCTGAGTTGTTTCAACTCTTCGTATGTTTAAGTTCACTTCATAAGCTAACTATCTTCCTGGGAATTTCCAAGGCAAGAAGGGGACATCTAGTCTCATGTTTACTACACAGCTCACAGTTGAATCCAATCATGACTAACACCTCGACTGAAAGGTTTCACACATGTTCCTAATTATCATTTATACTTAAACTAGGTCATAGGCTTTCCCATTAGGGTTGGTAGTCTTACTTGCACACTAATATTACACTATAGATGATTAACCATTCACAAACTTGAAATAACTTCACGTACTGTTTTAATGCTCACATACATTAGATCAAAACCCAAAATCCTTGAAATTCTACCTGGCCGGTGGCTCCGCCGGTGGGGTACTGCTGTGCCAGTGGAATATGGTCCTTAAATTGGTTTGGTCAGTGGCTGTGGCCTGTGGCTCCGATGGTTTGGTTGGTGGCCTTGTCGGTTTGGTCGATGGCCCCATTGGATCTACCCCAGCTCTACAGCACACTGAAAAATAAAAATATAGTTCCTGTCAGGGGCACCACTGGTATACCGGTGGGTCCAAGCCCTATTTCACACAGAAATAATCCCCGTCGGGGGCACTCCCCCGTATAACGATGGGTCCACTCGAGGTCGTGAATCCAGATTTTCCTTCTTCATTTAATTGTCAATTTGACTTGGATTTCTGGTTGGTTCTTAATTAGAACTTAATTTCTCATCATTTTATGAATATTTATCATACACATAAGATTATGTATCCATATTTAGTATTAGAACACACATCCTTTGTCTTTGCCAAACCAGCTTCTTAAAATTGTGACTAACTGAAGGTACGAGTGTGTACAACATGACTACATGAGACGCGTTTTGTTTTAGGAAGTTTCACATGTTGCTGCTTCAGCTTCTTTCGGGAGACTTTCCAAACCCTAGTAAGTTGTTGTTTTGCTGCATGGGCACAACGCAACTTGTAACGTTAGAAACCAACAAAGAATGATGAAAACATTGAAGGCAACAAAGAATGGTGAAAACATTGAAGACAAGTTGAGAGCCATGTTGGGGATATTAAGTTTTTGAAGTGTATGTATTGTATAATTGAAGAAAAAAGTGGAGAAGCAATAGTTGCATTTGCTTAGCCTTATTCTGGATCTATAGAAGTGTAGGAGTTATAGTTAGATGAAATAGTAGTAACTTTGAGAGTTCTTTTGTGAGTTTTAATCAAGTGTTGCGGTAATTATTCAAATGTTCTTGTAAATGTTCAATCGCTCTAAGCATTTGAAGTGTTGTTACTTCTAAGTGTTTGAAGTAAGTTAAAGAACCACTTCGAGTCCTTTTGGAAAAGAGGAAGGATCTTTATCATATGTTTACTTTCTTTCATCTTTATTCATATATATGATTTGTACTTCTTTCCCTTATATTAGGCTAAGAAATAATCAATTTTTTTTATTTTATAAAATACTCTTCTTGTTTTTTTTTCTATAATCTTGACATTATAAAAATGAATAAAGCAATATCTAGGAGGTATGATGAAAAATTATACTTATCACAATGTAAAAGGGTATAAACATAAGAAGTATATTATTTTTGTAGTGAAAGTGCTTTTAAACTTTTAATACCAAACACCTTTAGTGTAATTAAAGCACTTCCATTACCAAACACTATCTTCTCTTTCGAAGTAGATTTACGAAGCTCTTCTTAGGAAGGGCTTTCCAAAGAAGCCCTTCCTCCAATGAGAAGCTATGCCAAACGGAACCTTAACATACTTCAATTTGTACACGTTCTCATTACATTTAAAGATTAAGAGTTATACCAGGGTATTGAAATTTGGGTTTTTGCCCAAATGCCCATGAATTGAAAGTCCACTCACCTTAGAGATTGATGTAACCATGAATTCATTAGATCTTTTGTGGTTCCTTCTTGTTCCCTTCGATTTTCCGATGTTCAAGCTCTTTCCTCTTGTTTTAGGTTGGCCTCCCTTCTAATTTGCCTAAGTTTAATGTGTTTGGTTAAGTTGACCCTTTAGGCTCTTCTCACTAATTCTAACTAGTCTTTAAGGTTCCACAACTTTCAAAATTTATTTAAGAGGGTTCTCATGCAACATAAATTCTCATTAGGTGAGATTACTATTTTGCCTTTAGTCCTTCAAGTAAATTACCAAAATACCCTTTTCTAAATTTCAAAAAAATTCAGGTCCTTACAAGATCCTACCTTTTTTCCAAGCTTTTTTTGCAAATCTCCAGCCACTTGGATTAGCTAAACTTTTTTCAGTAGTCTCCTCTTCTAAGTTTTTTCTCATCTTCTTCTCCTTTCTTTCTTTCTCTTTTCTTCTTCTTTCTCTTCTCTTCTTCTTTAGCAAAACCCAAAAATTCTAGATCTAGTTTTTCCCTCTCTTTTTTTTTGGTCGTGTGATACAAGACAAGGATGGGGTTTCCCCTTACACACACGATCCCTACAAGGAAGGAAATTGAGAGTTAAGGAAACTCTCCCTTTCTCCTATTCATCACATTTGAATTTCAAACTGAAAGGACCAACTTACCCTCACCTCTCTTCCATGGACCATACGACTAGGACAATTCCATCTAGTTCCATTTGTTTGATTCAAGGCCTTATTCTCCTAAAATTTATAAAATTACATAAGTTAACCCATTACTTCTATTATTATCACATAAGTCCCTAATGATCAAATCTCATTACAATTAAGTCTTATTCTACAATTTAAGACCTTAAGTCTAATATAACCCTTCATAAAGGATCATATGATTAAATCATAATTAATCCATATTAATTATTACTTCAGGACAAGGGTCACTACAACTTCAAATGTCCATAGAATATACAAGTACAGAGGATATGATTGTCAATCCATTGACCAAAGGGTTACCTCCTAAATTGTTTAAGAAACATGTTACACATATGAGCCCTGTGGAAAGTTTTAATGTCTTTGGTTAGTAGGAGTTCAATATTATTTTCTCTTGCTTTAGACAATCATATATTATGATTACACTATGGTCTCTATAGTTATTAATTCTTGCATAACTCAGGGTCTCTATCTTGAGACATACATGCTTCTTATTGAAGTATAATCTTATTCTAAGACAATAAAGTTTGGACCAATTGTCACAAACCAACCAGAAATTTCTGAGATTTCTGATTTATTTGCAACCTTCACCCCATATTTCTACATAGTGGATAACAATGGTCAGAACATAAGCAGAAGTTATTTACAATTCCAGTAAGATATATGTAACTAGATTACAGAATCTAAATTTGATAAGTTCTAAGAGAAGGAAAGTCTTAACTCTAGACTAACACTAAAGTTCTATCAGAGTGTTGTACCCAACCAGGTTATCTCTAATCGGCCAAGCTCATCAACCCAAAAAATCCTCATAGACTTCAATCTCCTCAGCTGCCATCTCGACTAAAGATCATGAAAGTTGTTTGCTAAAAAGCATGAGCTACAGCCAGTAAGTAAATAACTTCATAATTGTGTACGATTAACTTAGATTCAAGACATTACTCAATATATCCAATCCACACAATAAAGAGATCATACTAAGAAGAGATGCATGAGGTTAATTATTTATTATGCATGTTGTGCGCCTAATTACATGTCACGAACCGAACCAGAAATACCTCGTATTTTTATGAGTGTGGATAACAGTAATCAAAACATAAGGGGAAGTGACTAACATTTCTAGTAAGATATAAGTAACTAATACATCCTAAGCCGAAAATCAAACGATCCTAGAAAAATAAAGTCTACTTCTAGACTATACCAAGGATTCTACCAGAATACGCTACCCAATCCACTCTTTCTCTCGCATCTAAGCTCCTGAACCTGAAATATTAACAACACACATAGGCTGGAAGCCAGAATGAGTAAACGTTCAATGAAGTGTATTCACTTATGTTCCAACATTATGAGAAAAGTGCGAAAAGTGTGCAATGTCTAATAAGCATAATATGTGCAAGTGGTGAACAATGTGGCAATTAACTACAAATAAACATAATTTAAAATTCTCTCACATCCTCACAGAGTATTACTCAGTAGTCAGTAATCCTACAGCTACATGCATAGATTTTTATATGAGAATTAGGCCAAGTGTTTCATACACGAGGCTCTCACACTAATATCAACACAGAATATGCAATGCAAGT
>JAUPMG010173017.1:0-10553 GCA_031762675.1 Pachysandra terminalis
GTTCGCGTTGCAACTACAGAGTAGTAGACTGAACAATCCGAAGATAACAGTTAAGGCAATGAGGCTTAACTTGAATTCTGTTGGCTTAATAAAGATTCAAAGAACATACCAAAAATGGTGTTCTCGGTACAGAGCTTTTTAATTTAATGTTTAACTATTTTAAGCTATAATTAAACTAATTAATCTAATCCTAAGATCTTAACTAGGGTCTGATACCGGAAAAGGGACCCCTCCTAATTTTATCGAGATTGATCCAAACAGACGTTTTAACGGACTCAGGGTAATTACTTCCCTTCACAGTCAAACCAATATGTTCGAACTTTCCCAACCAAATAAAGATGTTGGATAATCATTGTAATTAAACCTAAGGGTCTAGACACCTATATGGCAAATTATACTACTAAGGCGAAAAATTTCTAATTCATCTACAGGCTCTCCTACTTAGAATGTATTAAGAAGCTAAAGATATAGCAAATCAGACTGATGGCGATCATGGATTCTAGTTCACAATAGCCACAAAATTATCTAAAAGAGCTCTAATACCGGAAAAGGGACCCCTCCTAATTTTATCGAGATTGCTCCAAACAGACGTTTTAACAGACTCGGGGTAATTACTTCCCTTCACAGCCAAACCAATCTGTTCGAACTTTCCCAACCAAATAAAGAGGTTGGATAATCACTCTAATTAAACCTAAGGGTTTAGACACCTATACGAAAAATTATACTTCTAAGGCGAAGAATTTCTAATTCATTTACAGGCGTTCCTATTTAGAATGTATTAAGAAGCTAAAGATATAGCAAATCAGACTGATGGTGATCATGGATTCCAGTTCACAATAGCCACAAAATTATCTAAAAGAGATTAATTTTAGGATGATCAAAGAGAGGAATTATAATTAAACAATCATATGAGCACTCATTCGGCTAAAGATAATCTGAACATGAATGAACTGATGTAACAAATTCATCCTCTATCTGAACCTTCTTTAAATAATCAATTAAACAATATGTACAAAGGTCTACAGGTACGAGGACATGTTAAATTCGAAAATCCCATGAATAAAGAACATAGCGTCTATATTGGAGCTTTGATTCTTTATAAAAATAAATAAATAACTCAAGTGAGAATTAGTCTCAAACTGTTTAGATGTGCTTCTCAGTCTATTATCTGATCTTTGGGTTTTATTGAGTATTTGTTTGTTACTCTGTTCTATAGAGATATTTACAGAGATTGGATCAGCCGATAAAATGCTGGTTGTGAATAAAAGGGAAACAAATCTTCATTTAGAAACCCTAGCTTCAATAAGATTATCAAGAAAAAAAAATCAAACAAGCAAGAAAATATTCATCTCAAATGGGTGTCTCAAACAAAGGCAAAAAACCTGTAAGTTATCAAAATGGGTATTGTAATCAAATCCAGTAAATAAAGATAAAACAATCCTCCAGATTTCTACAATGTCAAATATGCAATAGAATTGATTATCAACAAATATTAGGGATGTCTCATCCAAATAACACTACATAGATGGAAGTGATAACAATGTGAAGAAACCCTAGCTTCAACATTCAATAGGGAAAATTTAAGCAGAAAAATATGGGAAAAAAACGACCGGATGATACAAAAAAATGAAGAAGAAGAAGCAACTATTCAAGTGCATAATTCGAAACGAGCTATATTCAATATAAACAAAGTAACAAATCCCAAAAGTGAAAGAGAACACATCCCATTAAAGAAAAACATTTTAGGGGCAACAACACTATCCTTTAGGGCAAACCCTTTAAAAAAAAAACCCACAAGTAAACCCAAAGCCCTATAATAGAATCCACTTAGAACATAGAAGCTGAGAAAGGGAAAATAAACAAATAAGTAAATAAGAATCCACCATTTCATCTGCCTCTAGCTAAATGGATCGATTCTCATAGTCCAACCAACACAAGTATGCAATTTGGATACTTCATATCAAAAACTGTCTGAGCCTCTCTCCACTCAAGAACAAATACCGATAAAAGAAGAGGCATAGAGAGAGAGAGAGAGAGAGAGAGAGAGAGAGAGAGAATGCAACTCACCAGAAAAGTGATTTGGGCGGTGTTACTATCGGAGAAGATCGTCGGATGATCGTTGGAGAAGAAGATTTGAACCGGTGTTGCTATTGGAGAAGATTGCCAGATGATCGTTGGGAAGAAGAAAACTTGAATGTTAGGAAGAGCTAGGGTTTAGAAGAGGGAGAAGGGGTTTTCTTGCTTGTTTCGGCTAGGGTTTTGAAGAGGGAGTTGTTACAATGGAAATGGAGAAAGAGAGAGAGGGAGGGGAAGATTTTGTATGGAGAGAGAAAGAGAGAGGGAGAAGTAGTTTAGAAAACTTTTTTTTTTTTTAAAGCAAATACGGTAGAATCCTCTGACATGTCCTCTGTCATATGACAGAGGACCGTATCGCAAATAGTATTGTATAAATATACTTTAGCAGTAAATTGTCTGGGTCAATATACTTTTCGTAATTTTTCCAAAAAAATGGGTAATTTACGGTAACCTCTCCTCTCTTTTCTAAAATACCAGTTACATCCCTCAAGGTTTGAAAGGAGGTCACACTCACCTCCTTTCTGTTAAGTCTTCGTCTAAAAGCTGAATGGAAATTGCTGAGTCGGTCACATTAAAGACTAAAGTACCCCTCTTTAATCCCATAAACTTTAAAAGTATATTTATACCCCTAAACATTAAACGACCTCTGCTTCTCCTTTCTCTCCTGGCAGTAGACCAGCCATCGGTCTTCTACGGAGTGGTATCAAGATAGCAACATCGTCTCAATAATGCAGCAAACGATAGTAATTTCTTCCTTGATTTCGATTGATGCACAGGGTTCATACATTGTTTTTGATGGGTGTCCAACCCCAATCCTTCATAGGGAAATATTCGTCTGCCGATAGTAGACTGCTCATCTCCGTATACTTCTTCCAAGGCTTATATTGGATTTCAAGGTTTTCCAACAAATCATCTTCATTTAGCTTCCATTTCCATCCATCAATGAGTGAGAGAGGAGATTGCTACAACTGAGAAAGTTGACCTTATACGATACACACCTGTCAATAAATGCAAATGGAGATTGTCTGATCTTGATAAAGGAAATGAAAAAAAATCTTATTAATGAAATTTCTTTGTAAGATGTGGATTCCCCCCTTCCACCATAAGCATGATGCTGAGTACACGAATGGGCGATCCTTTTGATTAAAATTGATTACCTATCCCAACCGATACAGAGCTTCCCTTTTGGAATAAATTTTGATAATGCTCTATTCAAGAAATGACACATGGGATGATGGCCCTGAGATTAGTGACCATGTAATGGCTCTATCCTAATGTAGTTTTTGACAAATAAGCCAACCGTAAGACCTGAAAATGAAATAACATCCTCTGCTCACAAGCTTCTGGCTAATTTTGTCAATCGAATATGTCAATCGAATATGGGGTTTGTGAATTAAGATCAACAGTAATTAGAAGAATTGAATCATCTAATGCAAGGAAAATCATATCAGACCATTGAAGAAGAAAGGTGTGTAGACACTGGAAAGTCAGACTAGTGAAGGAAAATAGCGCTAGTTAAGGAAAAATATTCGCACAAATTTATTCAAATTGTCTCTCTCTAATACATTCTTCCAGATCTGCAAGTGCTTATACTTCAAGGAAAATCATGGAATCTTTTGATAGAAGCTTCTGCACAGTTGAAAGAACACATCAAGATAACTCTTCTATAGATCTTCGAGTTCGTACCAACATGAACATGAACCATTAGGGTGTTGTTTGTTGTGATGGAGATAGCTTTGCTCGCTATGAATGTTCGGTGATTGCGCCGGCGATGGTTGCTACTATTGAAAGGGTTTTTACAAAGAAAAGAATAAAAATCCCTCTATAAAAAGTTAAAAAAATCCCCAAATCAACGAAAAGATTAGAGGGTAGTTTTTTCTTTCAAAAAATTAGTTTTATATACATATAATATTGTTTCATCTATGGGTTATTTCAGTAAAAACATAATAAGGCGTTAGTTTTTGGACGGACGTCATCTCACAAGGGGCAAAGTGGTATTTTAGAAAGGAGAAGGGAGGTATGTGTTATTTAAGCATACCTCAAGGGAGGTTAATGTAAATTACCCAAAAAAAAGATTCGAATCATCTAAGGTCCTTCTAGTAAGAGAGAAGAACCTGCAACGAGTAATATCAAGGCACGTCAGCATTTTCAGTCTGATGCTATCAGGTAATCACAAAAACTAACAAAAGTTTTACTCTTCCGTTAAATCTTATATTGATTTAAATTCTAATATTTTTTAATTAAAACCTGCAAACACTTTTCTCAAAGTCAGTTGCCTCGAATGCAGAGCCCAACCCCTCCCCTCTCTCTCTCTCTCTCTCTCTCTCCAAAAGAAAGGAAGAAGAAGGGTCTTCTTCTTCCCTCTTTCTTACACAAAGGGCCACAGTGAGCCGTTACCGATTGCCTTTGAACTGATCAGTATGCCACAAAGGGTCATTTATAAGAGTGGTGAAGAACTTGCGATCTTGTACGAACTATCATGCTGCAATCAAGGTGATTTCAAATATCACCGGGAGAGATTGCGGTTATGGATTCAAGCAAGTTCCACCACTTTAGAGATGGGTTCTGCTTTCCTGTGGAGATTACTGGTGAGTTTAATATTTAAGGATTTATTTTTCCCATAAAAAGGTCAAAGACTGCAAATATCGAGGTCTAAATCTGAGGGATTATACACCAAAGCATTCGGTTCAATGAGTTGTGGTTACCACTGCTGCAAACTGCAAGGATGATCATTACTTGTAAGGAATGGAGGGGCAGAAGAGATCATTCTTGCCATTTCATGAGACACAAAAATGAGATCTTCTAAGAGGCCTCAGTTCCATATCAAGAAGACTTGTTGGGCCAGGCCATTTGCATTATTCTTTGACATCCAAAGAAAGAGGGAATACAAGTTACAGATAAATGGAGGTTAGGACCAAGAAAACAGGTTTGTTTTGAATAAAGCATCGCAGGCCCCGGTTACTTCACATGAACAAACATAACATGTCTTCTTGATGATTATTAATATGATTTGATACACATGAACATATTGAGGCAAGTAATCTCACTCAGGAACATATGTTGAATTATTTTAATTAGAGATCAAAGCATCCAAACGTAAATGCCTCATCTAAATGAAATCGATTCACTGAAATATGCTATAAGAACAAAATCAGAGGGATTTTAAACTTGTTCATGGGATCCACAAATAATGTAGATAGCTCCATTAAGATGGCCCTCTTGGGCTCTTTCTTTTGCCGTTTCCAATAATCAGAATACGACTGCAACCATTTAACTCTTCAGAAATCCGAAGTAAAAGCAATCATAAGGAAGGATATTATGTTGCAAATGCAGATCCGAAAACATTAACAAGTGACTTCTACACCATTTCTAAACACATCCTTTTTCAAACTGAAATTTGAAAGCAACAGAGAACCCATAATTCTTCAAAAGTCAACATGCCTGATAGCAGATTAATCAAGGAACCATGCAACGTGGGTCTCACCGATGCCCAATCGTCTCCGACGGCTTTGTGTAAAGAAGGAAAGAAGAAGGAGACCAGAGAGACAGAGAGAGAAAGGGCTTTACATTCTATGCAAAGAGTGATTGCAGCTTTTGAATGAAAAAAATACTAAAATGTAAAAGTGTTTGCAGATTTTGATTAAAAAATATTAAAATTCAAATCGATCTTAGATTTAACAAAGAGTTAAACGTTTGTTACTTTTTTGTGCTTACGTCGTAGCGTCAGACTGAAAAGCTGACATGCCTCGATATTATTCGTTACAGGTTCCTCCCTCTTACGGGAAGAAACTTAGATGATTCGAATCCAAAAAAATAAAAAGCACTTTTCATGTACAAAATTTCTAAATCGGCTTTTCTCATATCTACATCTATTATCTATATTAAAACGGAAGCGGATCCTCAGGCCATTGCTTCTCTCTCGTTCGTGTGGTTGTGGTGTTGACACGGCTTTCCTATTTTTTGACGTAGCTTTCCTCGTAGTCTCTTTCACTCCCCAAAACACGTCTCTCTCTCCCTGATTGTCCAACGACCCACTAATCATTTTCCATATCCCTCTCTCTCTCTCTCTCTCTCTCTCTCTCACACACACACACACACACATTCGTGTTCAGCTTCCCTATAAATGAAAGCCTTCTAACCGACCACATGCAATGGAGTTGAAGCCTATTGTAATCATTTCTCTCACTCTCCCAAACACTCCCTCTCTCTCTCTCTCTCTCTCTCTCTCTCTCTCTCTCTCTCTCTTTCTTCCCCATCATCCAACAACCTATATCTTTTTGGGATTTTTTAAGGTAAGGGAAATGTACAAGTTGCATTTAACAGTTTAGTGCATGGAAAAAGTCACGTTAAGGGCTCAGACTCTTTAAAAGTTTTTATGATTTAGTGATTTTTTCACTGAGAATATTGAATTGCCCAAAATGCAGTTAAGAAGAATTTTCCAAAATTTTAATTTGACCCCAGTCCCTTTCATCCTACTCATTCAATCTTGTTTTGCCCTAATCCTCCTTCACCGTCCTTCCCTAATCCTCTTCTACTTCTCCA
This sequence comes from Pachysandra terminalis, assembly GCA_031762675.1. Lineage (NCBI taxonomy): Eukaryota > Viridiplantae > Streptophyta > Magnoliopsida > Buxales > Buxaceae > Pachysandra > Pachysandra terminalis. Next base: position 6,619 of record JAUPMG010173017.1, read on the forward strand.
TTTGAGGCCGGCGACGCTCCAAATCCAACGTCCACACACCGGCGAATCTTGCTCCATCATTTTTGGGTAATCTTTCTCAATCTCTCCATTTGTTTTCTTCTTCTCCTACTTCATCTTCTTCTTCACAACCAATCCGCCACCTTCCCAAACCCAGAAAATCACCACCACCACCGTTCGGTCATCTCAAATCTCTCCTTTAGCCCCATTCGCACCACCCTCTTCAATCCAAAAAAATAACCACCTCATTTGAACCCCAATCCCATCACCGTCGTTCAACTCCAATCGTTCAACCCCAATCCCGTCACCGTCGTTCAACCCCTGTTGACAATCTGAGAACAAGCTCGAGCAATCCAGGAACTCAAAAGCAAAGAAACTCCATTATTGGGATTTCCATAGGTACGGTCTCAATTTTTTATTTTATTTCAATTAACAAAAACTGAAAGAGCTAGGGTTTGAGAAGAATTCTAAATTTTCCTGTTGTGATGACTGAAGAAAAGGAATTGGTATGCTAGTTTTATTTCAAATTATGTTGTTGTTGATATCCTTGAGAGGGAATTTGCAATTTCATTAAATTCTTTTGGATTTGGCTACTAGAGAATACCAATCTTCTTCCACCAACCAGATTTCAAATTTGTCTCGTCATATTATTTCTTTTCTTTTATAGTTTATGGAAATCTTAGTGATTTAATTTAGTTTGAATAGTTTACATATACATTCTTTACATGCTAAATTAGATTACAATAATATTTTTTTGGTTTATTAGTTTATTCAATATTTTTACATTAGAGTTTTATTACCGAAGAAACATGATATGAGGACTTTGTGTCAACAATTAGTGAATTGTTTGATATCTCCATGGATGGGAAGGTTATTAGGTATACGACCACTTTGGAAATTTTTTCTATATTCTTGATGATGATGAAGGCAGAATAAACGTCAATGCTCCTGTTGGGTGAGAGTAGGATTATTACACTTTTGATAATTTATATTTTGTTGTCTATTGAAATTTACATGAAAACAATTTTTACAGACCAATGGAAGTCCCTGAAAGACCAATGACATATATTTCTAGCAATGACACACCATTCAACAATCTTCTGAAGCTTTAGTTTCAGCAACAGAGTTGGTGGGTAGAGGATCTTGTTTTGGTAGTAGGCCACAACTTTTATCTGTAATGTTTGAAGATGAGATGAAGGAGGGTCAGGTTTTCGATGGTGCATTGGCCTTCTGCCAAGTGTTATACAAGTTTTCTATTGGCCACCATTTTCAATATAAAATGGCATAGAAATACCAGTTCATACATGGAGGCTAGATGTGGTGTTGAAGGTTGCACATGAATGGTCACTTGTTGTCAATTGAGGGAAACAAGATACGTAAAGTTACTGAGATTGAATGGTGTACATAAGTGTAGTGACTCATAATTGTAACTGATAAATAATAAATAATATATGATCAATTAATTAGGTTAATTAATGAAGTTTAATTAGTGAGAGATCATGGAGGGTAAATTAGTAGTTTCCTGTGATTAATAGTGTTTAATTATAAGTTAGTTACAGTTTTGGGTTAATAATTAATCAAATAATTATGATAGGGCTTACAGTGTAATTAAGGAAACTTGACTTGAGGTTAAGGTGTAATTAGAGGATCTTATGGGCTGAACTTAGTAATTTAGGATCTTGGACTCAAATTTCAAACGCACGGTTGTGCGTGGAAAGAGTCAACAAGATCGTGGCAGTGCATGTGGACGTAGTGGGAGAGAATGGAGGGAACAACTCCATACTTCTCTAATCTCTTGCATATTGTTTCAATCACAAGGAAAGTCCTGTAATTGAGAGACCAAGAAAGAAAAGAGAAAGAATCAACCCTAGTCGTCACTTGCTTAGAGAGAAGAGAACTGTGGAAATACTTTCTTTTGATCGATAACAAAGATTGTATAAATAGAGAAGAATGTACAAAAGCAAACAAAAAGAAATCAGTTCACCAAGATGGGGAACCAATTAAAAAGAAAACAACAAAAAAAACATAAGAACAAAAAGGAGTCACCAAGACCCAAAAAAAAGCAAAAGAGCTACAATATAATGATGGTTTCCCAACATCTGACAAGATCTGAAGAAGCCACATTATGGAACTCAGGAATAACCCTACACCAAGCAGCCATGGTAACCAAAATCATATCAATAAGACGGTACGGGTTTCTCCATGAATTCTCAAAAATCCTTTCGTTTCACTCCCCCCAATTATGGCAAATGATGCAGAAAAACAACACCCTGAACAAGCTCCTACCTTTCTTCCCCAAAGCAGAAAAAGTACATTGATCTAAAAGATCTCTTACATGTCTCGGGGGGGCCTAAGACAACTCAGCATTCCTAACAAAGAAGTCCCAAACTTTAGCAGCAAAATCGCAGGAGAGAAAGAGGTGGTCGACGAATTCTTCATTGTGCATACACATCACACAAACCTGAGGGGACAGAGCCATGAACTTTCTTCTCCTGTAAAGATTATCTGTAGTGTTGATACGATTAAGGAAAGAAGTCCACACAAAAGCTTTAACTTTAAGAGGAACTTTAGACCCCCAGAGACGAGAAGTAGAGAAAGGAGTCAAAAGATTAGGACTACACGTCCGAATAGAGCCAAAAAAAGATTTACAAGAGAAACTGCCACTGGGGTCCAAACACCAAACACGGGTATCAGGGGAAGATTCATCAATAAACACATTCTTAAGAAGATCAAAAAGAACTGTGGAAATACTCATCACACATTGAGCCACAATAAAAAGTAAGTTCCTTACTCTGTTTAGTTTTCATGGAATAACATGTTTGTTTTTTGTTTGGATTGTTCGAATATATATATATATATATATATATATATATATCTGTGTGTGTGTGTGTTTCATAAGCACGACTCCTTGAAAGCATGATGAATGAACTAAGTTTGATGATTTATATTCTAATGTGTTATGTTTTTTTGATTTTGAATGAATCTTGATTGGATTATTAAAGATTGAATGATTAATGAACAATGTATGATTGTAGAAGGATCCGTAAATTTCAGTTAAATGATATATCTTATGTTTTCTTGAGTGCAAATCTTGTTGTTAGTTGTATTTAATATTTTCTATGTGGTTCGTTAGAGTTGGTGTTCAATTAAAATCGTAGGTTTACCCAGAGGGCAACCGATAGATTACCCTGTGTGGTCAAAGTAACCCTCATTTTAGACTGCCGGTGGCAACTGGTGTTAATCATTTCGAGAATACTGTTCATCATTTTGAGGATACTGTTCATCATTTCGAGAACACTGCTCATCATTTCGAGGATACTATTCATTATTTCGAGAACACTGTTCATCATTTCGAGAACACTGTTCATCACTTTGAGATCATCATTTCGAGAATACTGTTCATCATTCACTACAAAATACCTATTTTTTTCTGGCGGTTCTAAACCGCCGGCATATATCACATAACCGCCGGTTATGTATTAGACAGCAGGTTTATTATACCGCTGATAAATCACCCGCCGCCGTAGGTATTATCGGCGGTTATCATGGCAGTTTGGGTAAACCGCCGACGTATAGTAGCTTTTTGCAGGCGGGTTTTAAAACCGCTGAATTAGGTGCCCTATCTCGGCTGTGTATAACCGCCGATATAACCATTATAAGACGACGGTGATATATAATTGCCGAAATAAGGGGTCGTTGCTTTTGGCGGTTTTATATATATCCGCCGCCCTATGTAAACTATAACGGCGGTTATAACTGTCGATAATACGCGATAGTGGGCGGCGGTTGTACACGACCGCCGTGATGTAGTATGTATCTTGGCGGTTGTATAGAACCGCTGAGAATAGCTTGTTTTTTTTCAAGCAATTTCTCTATTTCTACAAGATTATGAACCTATATAAAAACAAAACCTGTACAAGCACAAACACCATTCAACA
>JAUPMG010173028.1:0-24212 GCA_031762675.1 Pachysandra terminalis
CTCGAATATTCGACCCTAGGACCTACCTCCAGTTCCTGAGCTGGAGAGCTTGCCTGTTGAGCTAACCCGTATGGGTTGGTAAGCTCGAATATTCGACCCTAGGACCTACCTCCAGTTCCTGAGCTGGAGAGCTTGCCTGTTGAGCTAACCCGTATGGGTTGGTAAGCTCGAATATTCGACCCTAGGACCTACCTCCAGTTCCTGAGCTGGAGAGCTTGCCTGTTGAGCTAACCCGTATGGGTTAATTGCAACAAAAACAATTAAGATTGACCCTCATTGCTAAATTGCCATAGGAAGGAGAGGGGAGACATTGACATGGATGCAGAGAGTAAATCTAGCCATTGGAGCAGCTAAAGGTTGGTTCCTCCTCATCACCCAATAGCCACCAGTAGGTCCAGTACTGGTTGTCATTGTTCATAAGATTATAGAAACTAAGTGTTGGATGGTTGAATTGAACAGGGATAGCTCATCTACATGAAGACGTGAAGCCGAGCATTATTCACCGGGATATCAAACCGAGTAACATCTTAGTAGGAGAGGGGTTTCAGGCCAAGGTTTCGGATTTTGGGCTAGTGAGAGTTGGACCTGTTGGGGATGCATCCCATGTGAGCAGCCAGATCAAGGGGACTCCAGGGTATTTAGACCCAGCTTACTGTTCTAGCTTTCATCTCAGTCCTTTCAGTGATGTATACAGCTTTGGAGTTATCCTGCTGCAACTCGTCACTGCTAGACCTGCGGTCGATACATATCGAAACGATTCTTCTAAGTGTCATATTATTGAATGGGTAAGTATCCAATTTGTCAAAATTGTTGGTATTTGATTCATAATTCGGATCATTTTTCTTGGACCTTATTTTAATTCATTAGTTGTGTCTTTTGAGTCTAATGATAAAGAGAATGGGTTTAGACTTTTTCTAGTCTCTTCTTAAAGATACGTGTCTTCTTTTGACCCAAGAAATGCCTTGAAAATGAACATATCTCTTCAAAGGAGTGCGGGGAACTCTATAAATATAAGTCATCTCCACTATTTTACACACACCACAAATAATAATAATTGTTGATTTCTCTATCTCTCCCTCACTTTCCCCTCTTATGCATTGTGCTACAATGCTTTTTCGAGTTTTCAATAACCATTTCTTTCTCAATTGTCGAGTGATGTATCGTTAGCTCTCATCGAGTCCGGTAGACGATGCAATCTACTGGGAGGCCAAGGACCGTTGAATCCTGGACATCGATCACCATCAACCCAGATAGTAAGGATATAATTTGATAGGGGATGATATCGATATCAAAGACAATGACTACACGCCTGGATCCATATCATTAATACTGATTCATATATGATTTAATTTGGAGTTACTGCATGTGCCCATTCATATTAAAGAATTACTTATGTATCACATTCATCTCGTCTTACCTACCAATAAACATAATATTTTTTACAACAACAATTATATTAAACAAGATTTCTTGAACTGCAGGCGAGGCCTAGCTTAGAGCGAGGCAATGTCGAAGATATTTTAGATGCCAATCTACTGATGGAACCATGTAACATGGAAATGATGCTTAAGATGGGGCAATTGGGTCTGAGATGCGTGGTGAAGACGCCAAAACAGAGGCCGACGATGACTCAAGTGTGGCAAGAACTAGAGCAGGCTCTCTATTCAGTGCATTCGAGGGGTTCTCGGAGATCAATCAGAGGCTTTCATGGATCAACAGAGCTACATGATAATTCACAGAGCTTTGTAAGCATAGATGGTGTAAGACTTCAAAGATTTCGAGTAGAGATGGATAGCCTCTCCTTCCAGAGTTCAAGCTTGAGGTGCCTAGAGACTCAGAGTATCAGTATGGACATCGATGTGAACGATTTAAGAGGATTAAGAGAGGAAACAAGTACTGAAAATAAGAATTAATTTATCCTAAGTAACACTATCTTGTGCTTACAGACATGGAATCTGGTTTTTTGGTCACTTGTAATAGGATTTGAGATGGGGAAAGGCTTTTTCCTAGCTAGGCTTGCTTACATAAATGAGAATTCATCTGTTGGACTATGGGGAGTTTGAATGATTCTGGATTCTGATTCTTGGGTTTGTTTGGGAATTGGGAAGAAGAATCCAATTCACTCTCCTTGAGGAATTGAATCATTGGACTCAAATATGTTGTATACTATCTTTTTGTTGCTTTTGGTGAGCCTATTCTTTTGTCACTCTCTCTCTCTCTCCCTCTCTAAGCCAATAGGCTAAAGCTGTGTTTGGAACCTTGGATTTTAGAGAAAAAGTAAAAAAAGAAATAAAAAATAAAATAAATGATAAGTATTTATTTTTAAGTGTTTGGTTAAGATTAGATATATAAAGAAAAGAAAATTAAATTCCAGTGATTTTCGACGATATTTTGGTGAGTTATCGTAGACTTTGGCAAGGTTAATTGGCCGCCAATAAAAAACAAGATATGCAATAAGTTAGATTGGAATGTTGTCGAGCGTTCTCCACCTTTCTTTTCTTTTCTTTCAGAATCTCTACCTTGTTAAGAAGAAAGGTTTTGATCCCAGAAAAGAAAAAATTTCTAAGTTGTTTTCTTTCCAAATCTCTATTTCAAGTCTTTGTTTCTTCAACCTAAGAGAGGAAAGTGCTTAACATACATAAAAAAAAAATCCATATAAGCAATACCAATTAGAAACTGGGAACCCAATAATTTTGTTTAATTTGTGTTGATCCATTGAAAATGGCAATTAAAGACCCAACCAAAATGTTTTAACATCCAGACTAGAATGGATGATTGAACCGTTTGGAGCTTTAATTGTAGGTTCAAAACTACAAAACCGGATAATTCAATCAAAAAAAGAACGGTCCAACCCAATAAACCATCACCCAAATTGCCTTTCTAGCTTAATGCCTAATTTTACTTTAATAATATTGGAACCATTGATAAAATTGTACAAAATTTTAAAACCATCAACCCAAGTGCCTATCTCTATTTTAAAAATGTAATCTTTCGAAATTTTACTATTATCTACCCTTCTCGCCCAAGTTGTATGAACTTGCAAGCTGCTTTTTACATTAAGCTATATTTGCCATTTGCTTCTCCTTGAGGAGATCTCTTTCTTAGATTCCTAATGAAGTAATGTACTTGAGCACAGAGAGAAGAGAGAATCCTTCCTATCACTTGGGTCAAAATTCAGGAAACAATGAGATACTCAGATCTTTCTACAAGCCAATTTCATCAAACCTATTCTATTTTACACACAAAATAGATAATTGTGTCTCAGCGAGTTGCTTCGACACAGTAGAATATACAATTCACTGACAGATCCTCAGAATCCTGGAACTACAGGGTCTCCATCCCCTTCAACTTGAGACCCTTCTATGTCAACTGGGCTTATACCCTTTGCCTTCTCACTGTAGGTCACAAGGTCATTGTGCATCTTTAGAGAAGCCTTTGAGAACTCCGTCAGGGACTCGAAAATGGAAGAAAACCCAGTCTGGAATCCATTCAAAGTGATGTTTTGAGTCTCTTGCATGCAATTATGATGCTTTGTTTTCTCTCCATCCAGCTTCTTCCTGAACATATCCAACAGGTCCTTCCGCTCCGTCAAGTACTCAATCCGATGATGCTGCACATCTGGCTCTGATGATCTTTGTTCCGAAAGATTGGATTCAAGAATCCTGTTTTCTTCCCTCTGGAATACAAGAACCCTCCTGTCGAGTTCTTTAGCAAGGCAATCAACTTTCCTCTTCTGTTGCTGCTCCTCCCCTTGATGAACCCACAACGCCTTCACATCCTTCCCAAAGCTTTTCATGGCAAATGTGACCGCCTTATCCGGCAATTTCTCCAGGAAGGTTAACCAGTCATGACAGATCACGAGTAATGGGGGTAAGCTGGCTCTTCCCATTGGATAGAACTCGAGTTCCGGGAAAATGAACTTGGATAGCCATCCATCTAGAGCTTCAACATAGGCTTTCTGTGCAGCGATATACCCAGTAAAGCATGAACGCCAATTCTGAAGCTCAGCCTCCAACTGAAGTGTAGCGAGCCGGTGAGAGTCGTTGCAGAACTTTCCGTAAGCTGGGCAGGTAAAATATTTCACTTCAAACATAATCTTGTTCTGGGTTTCATGGGATTCCAACATAATCTTCCAGGTTCTCATTAGTCTGCACAAGGGAGAAAGAGGGCATCTTCCCAAAATTAAACATAAAGTTAGGAGAACTCAACCTCGGCAACTTGGTTTTTGTATTCTTACCCCTGTAGCAGCTCGACAAGTTGTGGCTGTAGCTCTTCATCTCTAAGCTTCTGAATTCTTTTCGATATTGATTCGGCACTTCGGATGGCAACCAATATTCCGGTATATAAATCTCTCACTGCAGCTCTAGTTTTATCCAAGGAATGTAGATTATGTCCTCTGGCATCCTGGTTCCTCAATTGTGCACATTTTCGCTCGTAGGTTCTCCGTATGCGGTCTCCAGCCTACAGAGCAACAAAAATGATGGAAAGTTAGTTGGGAAAGTAAAATGCTGTAATATGTTGGAAAGTGAAATTTAATTTTCCTGGAACTTGTTTAGTTGTACCAGAAAAATTTATGACTGACAAAAAATTTTAATTTTGATGTTTGGTTAATAGGAAAGAATGAGAAACGTTTTTCATCTGCCCATTTTACCCTTTATTGTATATGTGTAGGAAGAAGAAAGCTTTGGTGGTGAAAGATAGGATGGAGAACATACTCTTCTCCTCACCTTTTTTATTTTCCTTTCCCACAAATCCCTTTTTACTCTTTATCAGAGAACCAAAAAGGCCCTTTTTCTGCGATCAAAGGAGTTTGACTAAAACATTTTTTATGGGACCTACACTTTCCTGATATCCATACAGCATATAATGCAGGAAAATCATCTTTCCTTTATATTCCAGCTTTCCAAACAGAGCCTTACAGAAAATTAGCAACAATTTATCCAAATCAGGGTTAGAGAGAGAGAGAGAGAGAGAGAGAGAGAGAGAGATTATGGATTTCAAGTCAAAGATGCAGACTAGTCTATGCAGTAGAGAAAAACCATGAAAACAAAACTGTGCTTGCAAGTTATGAGCTGTTGATAATTTACCTTCACTTCTTCATAGAGCTTCTTTTCCCAAGCATAAAGCCTCCCTAGAGTCAGTGAATGGCTGCCTGATTCCATTCCTCCATAGTCATCAAATAGATCATTCTTGAATTCTGTCCATGCAGCAGAATTTTTGGAGCTAGATGCAAGAAAACTCTTGGTGGATGAAGATTGAGATGAAGTGGATCGATGCCATGTGATAGCTTGGATGATTTTTGTTGAAGTTTCTGCATTTCAGAGGAATGTATTCATGGTTGAGAGAGGAAATTGATGAACTTGTACCAAATGCAAATTACGAAAAAAAAAAAAAAAAAGTAAAGTTGAACCAGTTTGCCTTCGATCCTATCAGTTAGTTGAGGATACTGAGCGATGAATCCTGCAAACTTAGTGTTCTTTGAAACAGAAAAAAGAAAATAACAAAAAAAAAAAAAAACTTTTTCCCACAAACAAAAGAAAACCTAAGCACCAAATATCAAATCTCATGAAAGGCTATGAGAGATGAAGCAGAATCAGCCAAGGTTGTCAAATCGTGAATCGAATTGAAAATCGTTAGGGGCAACAACTTAGAATCAAATCGTAATTTTGAATCGTAAATCGTGAGTCATAGTAGTTTAGTAGAAGTAGGGTTTGGGATTTCTCTTAGGAAAATGGATTTTTTATTGTTTAAGATTAGTAAACTATGTTTCTTTATTCATATTTAATCATTTTAGAGTACTATGTTCTCTATAAAAGGATCAAACCAGAAAAGGTAGTGGACATTTTTTTTAAGTGTTGTAGAGTTGAATCCTACGATTAAATCATAAATCGTAAGATACGATTCAAACATAAACCGATTTTTTTACTGATTTGAATCAATCTAAGATCAAATATACGATTCAAACATAAACCGATTTTTTTACTGATTTGAATCAATCTAAGATCAAATTGAATCGTAAGATTCAAACAATGAATCATAAGATTTTAACAACAGATGAATCAGCTATGAAGACAGCTACACAGGGACAAGCCTCCTTCAAAGAAAAAAACTTCATCATCCAAGTCATATTGAAACAAAAAGAACACACCTTTTACTTCCTCCAAACCAGATTGTAGATGAACCCTATTGGCCTCAAGCATCCTAGAGACATCCTTGCCCGAATCATAAGCCCTGATGAAATGATCTTCAACATCCTTCAATGCTTCCAACAGCTCCCTTCCCCTCGCCGGCGTATCGATCACCGTTAACCCCTGTTGTCCCTTCTCTCTCTCCTCAACCTTGTGTTCTTCGTTGTTAGCCTCTGCAACCATCACAACTTTCTTTTCTCCCTTCTCTCTCTCCTCTCTCTCCTCTTCCTCTTCTAGCTCTGGAATCCCTTCCTCCTCCCTCACCACCTTCAAATCATCGTCGGAACTCCGGCCGAACCCACCAATCACCTCCGTCGTCACTCCATCAAATGGGTTGAAGAAATCCCACCCAAAATCTTTCTGGGGTGAAGGCATTGTCGTATAGAAATACCCACAAACCTCTTCTTCTTCTTCTTCTTCTTCCGAAGAAACTGAAGAATCAGAAGATTTACGGGAAACAACTTGTTGGGTCAATTCAGAAGGTCTTTGTTGGAGGAACACGCGATTATTAGAGATTAGGGTTTGAGTGGGTGGAGAGGAAAGGGAAGGAGGAGGAGGAGGAGGGAAGGTGACGAGGAATGGCGAAGATGGAGACGAATGGCGAGCAACGAACAGGCTTATGGAAGCTGCAATGGCGTAGAGAGAGTGACAGTACCTGCAATGGGCATCGGCAAGAGCGTATCGACGCTCCACAGCTGATTTCAGTAGGCGTTTTCGTTCTCTGCAGAGTGCTACGACTTCATCTTCTTCCCCTAGCTTGGACGCAACACAACCCATCTCTTTTCCTTGCTAAAGTTGCAGGTCGGTTGGTTTTCTGTGAAAATGGGGTGTTAGAGGACGAGGAAGGTGGTTTCAGAGAAACCCATCTCTCTCTCTCTCTCTCTCTCTCTCTCTCTCTCTCTCTTATAACAGAGTTGGGATTCTGCTTAGAGATTTTGATAGATTTAAAGGAGGTTTTAGAAGTTGAGAGTAGAAACAGAGGGACCCATTTCATTTCCTGAAAAGCTATGGTTAATGCAGGTTACTGATCAACGAAAATGGAGCTGCAGTTTCAGTAAAAGTTTCGGGAAAGGAAGAACAGGTTACAGGAAAATTTTAAGAAAGAATAGAGATTTTGCTACTTTCAGCAAAAAAAAAAAAGCTTAGAGAGATGGGGAGGAACAAAGAGAGAGATAGAAATGCCATGTTTGTCTTCTCTTAGTCTTAGCTAAACTATGAATCAAATGGAGTAAAAAAGCTAAACTAGAGCTTTGCAGAAAGGAAAGAAAAGAAGGGAAGAAGGTGGTTAAGCCCTTGAAAATGAGGAGAAAGGCAAAGCAGATAAAAAGAGGAAGTAGAAAGGGAATAATGTGGGGAACTTTGGCTGTGTGAAGGTGGTTAAGCCCTTGAAAATGAGGAGAAAGGCAAAGCAGATAAAAAGAGGAAGTAGAAAGGGAATAATGTAGGGAAAGAAAGAGGGCTTTGGCTGTGTTTTGTGTTGTACATCGAGCTTAGAACAATCAAGGAACGCCCATTATTTTCCTGCTGAAAATTAAAGATCCTCCTAAATTTAGCAGAGATTTTCTTGGGAGCGAGTGAGAGAGTCGAATGAGATTAAACAGGAGTCAAAGATGGTAAAAAGGTCCTGAGAAACGACAACAGAGAGGAGAGAGAGAGGGGGGAGAAGAAGATTTTGCCTTGTCTAATGGGGTTTGCCGTGATAATGATTAAAAAATAATGATGAAAGAGAGAGAAGGTGTCGCGAGCCTATAAGTACTGTTGGTTTGTCCAGTTAAGAAACTAGAAATGTAGATTTAGGCCCCGTTTGAAAGCTTCTCAAGGGTCAGGAAGTCCTCCTAGACTAAAAGGACTTCCTACCCAATGCATGCGTGTTTGGTAACACTTTTAAAAGCCTTTTAGGATAGAAACACTTTTTCGGAAAACCTATTTTGATGAAGCAGGAGTGAGACTTGGAAGCCTTTCTTAGACCTAAAAGGACTTCCTACTCAATACATAGGTTTATTTATTTTTTATTTTTTTATTTTGAACAATGTACTCAATGCATAGGTATTTGGTGTGAGCATTTTCTTTGGAATTTTGTCTGGAAGATTTGCAGCACCTGTGTTGAAATGCTTGTATCTTGTGCATTTTAGTGCAAGATACAAGCATTTCAACACGAGGTGCAACAAATCGTCTTGGCTCGTAGACCAAACGAAATGCTCTCGTGTTTGGTAACACTTTTGAAAGATGTTTTAGATTGAAACACTTCTTCTGGAAACTCATCTTGATAAAGTATGAGTGGTGCTTTTAAAAACTGTATTTGTGAGAAGCTGCTAGCTATATTCTAAATTTAAGTAAAACTATTAAAATGATAAAATTATTCTTTTATTTTTATTATAAAATTTTTAAAAATATAAATATATCCATCTAACCTAAAATTAATCGTTTATTTTTTTCTCACAAAACTCAATTTTTAAGCCAATAATTTTAATTGAAAGATCTTTGTCACAAAACCCTATAAAGTCATTCTATTTGTATGAAGCTAGGCTAATCGAGACCTTAGTGGGGCTTTAACGTTGGTAGGGATGACAAAAGGGTGGGTTTTGACGAACCCTAAGCCGCCCCTAAAGGAGCCCTTTAATATCAAACCCGCTCCGCACCTTAATGGGCAGTAGCAGGGTGGGGTGGGTTTGATCCGGATATAAGGTTTTTTTTTAAATAAATATTTTTTAAATTAAAATTTTTCATATTTTTAATATATTTATTTATAAAATATAAATTTATATATAAAATATATATTTAAAACATAAGTGAATGACAACGGAGCAAGTTGAGCCAAACCCTAACCCGACTCACGTGTAACCAAACCCTAACCATTAGAGGCAGGGCGGGGCGGGACAGGTTACCCGTTTAACCCAACCCATTGCTATCCCTAAGCGTTGGGTTATCAAACGTCAAGTATCCTGCTCTTTCCTAAGGACAACCCTTTCTTACCTCTTAATATGCTGATAATGTACTCAGAGACAAGGTTTCAAAGAACGGACTAATCTAGTCTATACCGGTCAATCTGTATTGGGATCGGCTAGGACCAGTTTGGTCCCAAGCCGCAATACTACTTATTGTATCGTGAAGCTTTGGATATAATCTTTAAAATCGATACCAGTACTTCTTTTTGTTTTTCGTTTTAAATCTATAAATTGAACTGTCCAATATGGTATTGACTTAAACAGGTTCGGTACCCATCAGTACTGCCAGTCCAATGACCAGTTCAGTAACCGATACAGCCAATCCGGTGACCAGTCTAATCAATAAATATATATATATATATATATATATTTGAATAACCATTTTTTGCACTAGATCTGGACCAGACGGTATCGCAGATCCAGATCCGATCCCAAGACGTTATACCTTTCCGAGAGGGATACATTTGACAAAAATGTTGTTTGAATGCAGACGTAATCTTTCTTTTCTTTTTATTATTATTATTATTATTATTATTATTATGTTTTTGAGATTTCTTTTGTTTAGAGCGTATTATGCAATGTCAACTAATAATACTCTCTGGAGATTCCCTCAGTGAGAAGGAGAAACATTTTCGTCAGTTCCTGGGCATAGTGTATAGAGAACGGTGCCTATGTTAGCGTCCCAATAAAAAAAAACAAAGAATAAGAATGAAAACCTAAAAGACTTGTGGACGAATAGAGAAGCCTGTCATAGGGTGGCGTGATATACTTCTACGCTTCTGTTGATAAACTGCAAAGGCTTTTCAAGAAAACGCCAACCCAATCTGAAGCGGAAACTTCCATCAACACCCACTCTTCTAAAAAGAAAACACAGGAAGTGTGATGAAGAAAGGAAGTTGTTTCACACCATTTTTACAAAAGCCAAAAGGCAAGAGACACAGAAAAGTAAAGAGAAATGAATTTAAATGGAAAGAAAGTTCTGTTTCTAAGGAAATAAAATTAACAGTCTCTCTCACCTTGAAGCTTTCTTTCCCCAGAATTTTTACCTACCTGGCTCAGAATCCATATATCAAGTAGCTGTTCCACAGTTAAAATGTTACAGTGTACAATAAAGAATTAAACGCCTCCTCCTGCTCCGTTTTTTTTTATCTTTTTTTGCATATTACCTCATATTCACACGGAAGAGATACTCCCGAGTGGGGTCCCGTACTCATACAACAAGGGCACCCCTCCCCCCAACCACTTACCTTCGTCAGGGCACTGTCGGCGTGGCACAAGGGGCGAGGGTGCTTGCAGACAGATTGACCCCACCCCCTCTTATGGACAGAGTAGGACCCTTGACCGTGCTGGCCCGGCTCACAAGATTTGAATCGAGAAACACGACGACAACTGTGATGTCATCGTGGAAATGCCGGCGAACTCCACGGTCAATCTTCTTCAAGTCCGAGTACCTCATTTCTCTTTTCTTCGCCGCCTCTTGTAGTGCAGCTTTTACAAGCCTCCGAGCACTTCCCTGCATGAAGGAAGGAAGCAAGATGAAAGCAAAATTCTCTCTTTTTTAACCTCAAAATTATTCTGAAAACAAATATGGCAGACATAATAGCTCAAACGGTAGGCTCTCAGGTTCAAGTCCCTAGACTTGCATGATATATGGTCCTTGTGGTTTACCCTGGGGGGCTAAGTGGAGTCGGGGGTTCCCCATCACCCAAAAAAAAACTACTAAGCCATATCAGTTGGTAGTTTCTAGCTAAAGAAATTTATAGAGGTCAAAAGAAACAGCTTCACAATGTCTTACGTTGCGTGGATGATTTTGAACTATATCGACGGCTTCCTGATTACTAAGGTGCTCCCAGAGCCCATCAGATGCAAATATGAGGAACTGGTCTTGTGGCTGCAGTTGGTGCACGGAAATCGCGGGTTCGGAACTCAATATCGGTCTTTTAATTGGGTCACGAAGGCGAAACTTAGCATACAAAGGCTCCCTGTTGAACTCTGCCTTTTTCAAATAGACATCACCAATAGATCTAGTAATCTGCAAGGCCGAAGATTCTGATCATCAGAAAACCCGCATTGAACAGTCACGATAAATAATGTCATGTCATAGCATAAACTTACACACACAAACAAACACAAAGATGGTAGCCAGCGTGGCTAGTTAACTTGAGCATTTGTACTTTGAACATGGGTCTGATTCCCATCTCACTTAAAATCCTGTTCTCACACACTAACATGTTAACTCACTAGCACAGTCAGCCATAGATGTTTATGTGCACCGAGACTAGAGTATGATATCTAACTAAAAACAAAGTACAAAAAAAATCTACTTATCAGCCAAAGCCAAGAGGAAAATGTTTTTTGAGGTCTGATTAGGAAACGAAAGGTGGGGAGAAAACGAGGTTGAAGCTGTTTAATTGCAGAAGCTAGGAGGAACCCACCAAATCACAGTCATTTGTCTTACAGATTGACAGCCTTTCATTACATAACTCAAAGAGTAATAGACGTTACAGAAAATCAAGCAGCTTTTCTGTGAAAAATAACACCAGTAATTCAAATAATTGTTCATTTGACGATTGTCTGGCTTGTCGAGCAAGGAATGCTCTCTCGATCGAAATGCGAATAACATATTCAACTTTATCAAAAGGATTATAATCAATGTTGATGATTGATTTATTAACTTCAAATGGAATTGCAGAAAATAACACAAAACTTACATGAGTAAAGACCAGTACTAGGGAACACATAAGTAAAGCACGGGATAGTAACAGTAATACCTTACCTCCAGAAATGGAAAAAAAAAGGGGGGGAGGGGGGGAGAAAGGGAAAAAAATGTAGTTTCAGTAAATCACAGCATCATGTAAATCTTTTGCCAGCAAATCAATGAAATTATCTGCACACTTGGAGAAAAAAAAAATAAAACAAAAAATTTGGAATGCAATGACCAAGCAGAATCTTACAAACTAGCTTACACAGATAATAGTCAACTTTCTTGTGGTTACAGAATGATTTTTGTTTTCTTGCACAACTGCATGTTCCATGGTATCAAAAAGGCTCTAATCTACGTGTTTCCAGAAACTCGAAAGATCACTATTCTGTAAAAACCAGAGCATGTTTAAAAGGAAAAGGTGTGAGGTAAGGCATCACGATCAGTTAATGCATACGGGAAGCCTTAGTGCATAGCCTTATACGTCTTTCCATATGCCTTATGTATGCTTTCACAAACTTCAACAAAATAACCCCTCTACCAAACAATACAAAAAGAAAGAAAAGGAATACATCATATATATATATAGGAAGAAGAAGAAGACAAGCATTTAAGAAAGTGAAAGAGATGATGATGATACTGTCACTGTCCATATTATGAATTCCTGAAGTATAATAGAAAATTTCATGAGATGTTCCTCTTAATAAAGCAAGCCACATGGTATCATCATATTGTGTAAACCATTTTTCAATTATGTTTTCCCATGATAATCAGCCTTACCAAAATCTTAAAACAAGTACATTATAATAACAATAATCAGTCAGAACGTGACGACCATGTCATTGACAATGCTGGGGGGTGAAGAGAATGTATAGGCCATCCCCTTATATTGATTCCTAAACAAATTATAAAACTCATTCACTGGTCAGGATTCTCAGCAATTGAGTGCCTAAAATAGGGCTTATAGAACTAGTTCGCATCCAACCTAACATTAGACCTCGCCTGATGCAAATACCAGTAATAAGAGTATACTTGAAGATCTGAGAAAGAGTTGAACAAAAAATTCCCTAGGGAAAATAAAATTGTGGTTCTCCAAACAAAAACTTCAATGTAATTTGATATTGTTTTTATGTAATTTAGAGTTATGGATTTCAAACCACTATCGTTCTGCAAAACAGATATAATGGTTAAGATAAACTTGAGATTGATATCACTTCTTGGGCAGTAAGACGCAAAGAAGTAACAGAAAGCAGGCTGGGAAATGGGGAAAGAAAGTCAAGTTGGGAGTAAAAAAAGAAATTCTTCCACTTCCACTTGAACACATCCTGACTTGAATAGACAACCAAATCTGCTTCAGCATTTATCAACAGTGCACACCACATATCAAAACCACCCATAAAAGATATACGAATCAAACTTGCTACAAAAGCTTCTCTAGATATTGGTTCACAAATGAAATAAGACAAATTAAATCATACATGTTGATCAGGATCAAGCAATAATAATAAGCACAGTAAAAATGAAGATCAAACAATGCACACATATATACGTGGTTCGGCAAAGCCTATGTCCACGGGAAAGAAGAAGTTTCCACTATGTCAAAAACAAATTAGGGTTACAACTTATACTCCTACCCTATATATGGGGAAAATCCCCAATATACCCTCCGCCCCATGGGACCGCTGAGGTTCCTCCCCCTTAGATCTAGAGACTAGTGAATAAGAGCCACCCACTATCTCTAAGAATACACTACCAACTAAATCCATTGCTATAAGGCTTTGCAACTCGGATAACCTACTAAACACACTTGACTCTTAATTGGCATTCTAACAGACGAGAAGTTTGCCATAAACAGTCTGGAAATGGAAATAGCGGGAAATAAGCAACAACAAGAAGTAAAAGCAACTTAGTTGAAACAAAACAATCAACATCATCATACAAGCAAATAAGAACTTACTTGTATGAGACCCTTTACACGCCATACGTTATGCTTTAATACAACAATATGTGGGTCATCTGGGTGCAAAGAATGCAGCTCCTGTCTCACAGACTCTATGCCTGCATTATGCTCTGCCGATAGCTGGACCGCTAGAACCTCACCTGTTGCCTTGACAAGCCTCCCCAAAACAGCACGAGAATCGCCGAGGTTCGCGATGTAAAGAGTCCCACCACATATCACCCCAACCAGACAGCAAGATCCAACAGCTGCTATCTGAGGTTTCATCGGCCATTGTTTGGTAACAAGGGATAAGAAACCGTCTTCCGTTGCTTGAAACGCCTTTCGTATAACATCCACTGACATGCTGTGTTGTTCAGAAGCAAACCCTAGCAAATACCAATCCAAACTTGACTATTCAATGCTTGTAATCTCAATACGTCACCATTGAAGAGACAAATAACAAGTTAAAACCAAGGTTTTAAATTTTGATTTTGCCTGAGATTTTGCCAGGGGGGGCGAAATTTCGCCAAAATATCACCGAAATGGGGAAATATTGCCGAAATGGGATTTAAAGTCTTGGTAACAACCAGTTGATAAAACAAGTATTTGTTAACATTTGCACATCAACCGCCTACTGACATTGGAAATGGGACACAAATGGATCAAATAACCTAAAGCCAAGACTACTCTTCCAAATTCCAACTCGGGGTTTAAAGAACTTACTTTTGAGATGGTTGAAGAGGTGGGCATTGATGTACCGTGATGTCTCAGGTCCGCCATGGCCGTCGTATACCCCGACAAAGGTGCCATATGGGCCGGAATCAAGGGAGCTCAAAGGGCCAGATTCAATCTGGCTCTGATCCTCAAGCAAATTGTTTGCTTGGACAACAGCCATAGAGAATTCACCATTCAGGTGCTGACCAGTGTCTTTGTACCAGAGGAGCCCATCTTGCCGGCCGACGGAATCCGAGCCTGTGTGAACGTAACGACGATCCGACGACGGCCGCCAACAGGCCCTCAGAAAGTTCATCAACCCTGATAACATCCCTCATCTCACCCACACAAGCCTCCTATTTCTCCACATCCAACAAGGATGCAACATTAGCCTTAAAAATCAAAAACCCCACCACCGTCCTCCACTGTTACAGATAGAAAACAACAATAATAAAATTCTACAACAACAGAAAAAGAAACAAACGCAGAAAACCTAATATAAGAACAATCACAGCAGAGTATGTCAACCAAATGTAAAGAAGAAAAAAAATTCTACAACAACAGAAATGGAAAAAACGCATAAACCTAATATAAGAACAATCAAAACAGATAGTTTGAAGCAAATGTAAAGAAGAAGAAGCCCATCCCCTTTTTCTGTTCAATTAGAAATCATGTTCTAAAAAAAGCATTTTGGCTTGAAATCAAAAATCACATCTCTCTTTCTCCTTAAAACAGAAAACCCTTAACACAAGAACCCAGAAAATTAATGAAAAAGAAGAACAAAGACAATAAGGAAGGTCTGAAGAAAAGGGGGTCAAATCCACCTTTTCTCAGACAAGCGTTTTAGTCAGCGATCAAAATCCAGAAAAAAGAAAAAAAAAAACCAAAATAATTAAAAAAATCCGATCTCCATTATCACACGCTGAAATGAACCCACAAATCAAAATTCAAAAACCACTTCTATGAAAAAAAAAAAAAAACTCACCGTATAATTCTGGTTTTCCCCCTTTCGTTGTTTATGATCAGTCACTTGGTTAGACAACTATAAACCACGAAGATCTGAAAAGGAGAGAGCAATCCATGTGGCTCTGAAAGCGTTAGATCTATAGATCCATCAAATCAGACAGCAATAGATGAGGCTTTTTTTTTCCTCCTAATTTTTCGTTGTTCTCTTTTTCTTTTGTGGGTAATATAGATAGGGAAAGAGAACCTCTCTACAGGGAGGGATTATTGAAGAAAAAGAAAAGGAGTTCTCAACCAGCCTTTGAGACGATTGGACGAACTGAAACTCTCGTCTTTCTCAGCAGACAAACCCCATAAAAACCAACAAGGGAGAGCTCAAAGCCAGCAAAGCAGAGGACCAGTTATGGGCTCCACAAACCACAGAGAGAATAGAGAAGAGAGGAGAGAGAGAAAGTATTATTATTATTTCAACCAAAAAAAGAAGAAGTATTATATTACCAAAAAAAAAAGAGAAAGTATTATTATTATTATTATTTTTTGATAAGAAGAGAGAGAGTATTAGATAATAGTGAAGAAAGAGGAAAAGAACAGAGATGAATTATTATTATTTTGGGTTAATTCTATTTATACCCTTATATTTCTGATAATTACAAATAAACTCTTTACATTTCATTATATTTTCAGATATTTCACTTACATCCCTTAAAGTTTATACTGCACAGACCATTTCATACATAAAAAGATATTTATATCCATTTTATTAAAAGTATGAACATTTTTTTCTTATCCCTTATTAATGTTAGTCTTATTGATGGAGTAGAGATAATCGCGGATGCTTGTTTAGTAGCATTAGATCGAAATAAGATACATTGTGTTCATCGTAGTTTCAAACGGGTATAACTTTGGATTCCAGTGTCGAATTTGGGCCCATAATACCAATTTGAAAAGCTAACGACGAGAGCTACAAGACTCACTACTATGTTGTGATGTGAGATGCTTTTCAGCTATTTAAGATCGTTTAGACCCTCAAAACGACCTCCGAAGTCTTTTTATCCATTTTAGTAACTTTTATTTACTTATTTTTATTAGAGTTATTTTAATAGTTTAGAGTTTTGTTTGAGATAAGATTTTCTTATAACTAGGGAAGAGATCGTGTAGATATTATTATTAGGCAATTTTATGAAATTGATTAAGAAGCTTTTCTCTTTTATTCCTACTGTTCTAAGATTTTACCCTTAAACAACTCTAGAAGGTTGTGTGTTTTATGGACGGATTCATCAACCATGTTCTTCTTCACCCTACATTACTTACTCTTTTTATACATAACTTTTTATGTACATATAACTTAGTAGATCTTAACTTAGTATTCGATAAAAAACATGCTTTATCATAGAAATTCAAAAATGAACAAAAAATATTAAAATCCAATGCCTGTTCAATAGGATTTTAACCATATTTTTATTACTTTATTAGTATTACTTAGAGGTGAAAAAATATTCCAAAAGTAAAAATAATAATAGAAATACAAATTTGACTTATAAAAATTAATTTTTTTATTTATAAAAAATTTTAAAACAAGGTTAAAAGGAAAATTAATGTGTTATGTTATTGATGGCAAAGTTTTAAATACTGGAACTAGACGTCGGACCCATCTCGGTTCGAATTGGTACCGGCCGATCCGGATCTGGCACAGAAAGCAAAAAAAAATTAAAAATTTCAGACCAGTTGGAAACGGTCACCGAACCTGCAGGACCGTTTGCTGGACCGACGGTATCGGTTGCGGACCAGCAAACCAGAGGCCCGATCGTCAGACAGTCAGAATCGATCACAAACCGGCTGGACCAGTCACCGGATCGTCGATCCATAACCCGGCGATACAAGTCTTTGTATCACAGGTTGGAATTGGATCACTATGGTCCGGACCGGTATCGCCCGATCCGTGAAACCATGATTGATGGAGGTGTGAGTGGAATATGAGAAAATACAAAGAGTATGGATGTAGTTGTTAAAAATATGAGGCGATGTGAATGTAATTTATCCTCTCTTTTTGCACGAACTTTTGACCTCTTTTATAAAATCTACACCTTGACCCGAACAAAAAAAAAAACCAACGGTCCGGACATGGTTCATATCTCTTTGGTTGGCAGTTCAGCCGACTCTTGATTATTGGAGGAGCTAACGTGCGCCTCGGGCACACATTCTATCTAATAAGAATTAAGATGGTGTCGTCCTCTCGGACCAGTGGACCACCACTATAATGACGGTGTCCTTTCTCAATCATCGTAGGGATTAGTGGGCCCACTTCTAACGTCTCCACCAGTTCCCTACAATAAAAGGTTACAGTAGATGGTGCCACCAAGTATTAGAGAGGTACGGGTCTGGACCCAGACCCAGGTAGAGATGTACTGCACTTTACCAGACTACCACGTCCATTGAAATGGGTACCAAGAGTCTTGACCCGAACTGTGTTTGTACTGTACAGTTCTCTTATGATTCGGGCTTTGCTCATTGTCTCTGGATTTGACCAGAAATGGGTCAGATTACATTGTTGAATTCCTATTTGATCCGACAAGAATACCAGATCCATTTGCTAGCCCAAAATCCACTCAACTGTAATAAGATCAGGTTTATCTGAATTCAATTTGGTTCAGGTTTGGTCGGTGCTTAGGCTGCGTTTGACCCGGCTTGTGCTTTTGGATAAGCACTCATTGGAGCTTTTGGATAAGCACTCATTGGATAAGTGGCTCAATGGGAGCACTTATCCACGGCAACAATAAACTATTTACTTGAAAAAAAATAGCCTTTGGTAAATACATTTATTCAAGTGCTTATGAAAGTTTAGGGGTAAAATAGGTATTAAAAAAGTTTAGAAATAACATATATTTAAGTGATTATGAAAGTTTATGTAAGGTTGTGTTTGTCCCAGCTTATATAAGTGCTTATTTCAGCTTATAGCTTATTAACGTCCTTTTTAAAATAAAAGTAAGTTTGGTAACACCTAATGGGTAAGTTCTTACCCATAAGCAGTAGAGGAAGACTACCCATAAGGAGAAATTGTTGAGAACAACTTTTCTTATTACTTATGCGGGAAGCTCTTTCTAAACTTTAGTAGTATTTTCATAATACCTATTTTAGGTTGGGTCCCCAACTAGTGCTTTTGGATAAGCCCTCGTTGGATAAGTAGCTCAATGAGAGCACTTATCCACAGCAACAATAAACTGCTTACTTGAAGAAAATGTTATTTGGTAAATACATTTATTTAAGTGCTTATGAAAGTTTAGAGGTAAAATAGGTATTATGATAATATTACTAAAGTTTAGAAATAGCTTCCTGCATAAGTAATAAGAGAAACTATTTTCAACAATTTCTCCTTATGGATATCCTTTATCTATTGCTTATAGATAAGGACTTACCCATTAGGTGTTACCAAACACACTTTTAATTTTAAAAAGTGCATTAATAAGCTATAAGCTGAAATAAGCACTTAAACCGAATTGACGTGAAAACCTAACCGAGCCAAACGCAACCTTAACCGAAAACCAAAATGACAATTTTCATTTTGGTTTACTCAGTTTTCGGTTTAAACCGAATCAATTGACGCCCCTAATTGAAACAGCCTGATCAAGACCAATTTAATTTTGGATAAAAAAGAAAAAATTGAATTTATTGCATGATAATTAGGTTAGGTTCGACCCAGTTCCGAACTCAAAATCCGGTTGAGTTTAGGCTCATTATTTCCAAGTTGAATTCGGATCTAGCCAAGTTTTGGTCAACTAATTCAAGATTGGCTAAGCCCAAATTGATTAGAGTCTGATCCAACCCATTAGTTAGAGAACACAGTCACATTGTAAATGCTTGATAATCTTAGTGTACCAAGGGCTGGACTGTGATGACGAAAACCTCGTACCAGGATCCTCCAGAATTTATTGAAGGATTCAATTTATCTAAGGTCGTTCTCATTACGAGAAAGAATAGTAGTCAATAAATAAAAGACACATAAACCTAATATGATATTAGACAAATTTATAAGATTTTAAAAAAAAAATTAAGTGATGCAGACAATGTGTCGGTTAGGTTAGACTTATGTGTCTAACTTTGATTGACAACCGTTCATTCCATTTTACTAAAATGACCTTAGATGGTACATGTATAGACTTAGTAAGATGTTTTTAAGTAAAAGAAGAAGATTATCTAATACAAACCCAATATCTACCTAAAATGCATTTGAAGAGCCTTGTCACAATATAGATGAATCATTGGCAGCTAATGAAGAAGATGACAAGTTACAAGAATTGCCTAATCCCAACAGATCTTGTATAGTAAAGTGGATAAGTGTCAAATTAGATCTCTGACTTCATAAATCAATATAAACATGGATCATGAATGGAACTACCCTATATGAATTCCTTTTGAATTTGAATTCCATGGAAGTGTATAATTCAATTCTTGAATTACAAGAAGTTAACAACCATGATCCAGCTCTCTAATTCCATATTGTGAAAGCCATCTCCTGATCTTGTTCTTGTTTGGGTAATCTAAGGGTGGAAATAAAATAAAAAAAAAGAAAAGAAAAAAAAAGATGAATGCCAAATCCATTGAAACTCTTAAATAATGTTGGACCCACAACCACCTTATAGCCTTTGAATTGAGGAAGACCTATCTATTTTTTGTTTTGCCCTTTTGATGGGAATGGAATGATTTGATGGGCTTGATGGGTAGTACAATGTGACCTAATCTTTCAAAAGGGTCATTGTACAATGTATATGGTCAGGGTAGATATTTATCAGTAATTTACATGCGTTTGCATAATAAAATGTGAGGGATATGAGGGCCTTGAGAGTTGTAGTAGACTTAGAGCAGCCTTGTGATGTCAAATAAAATAGGAAAAAAAAAACAATGAAGGCCTCATTTGGCAGTCATTTGGAATCGGGAACTCATTCTACGTACTGGTTCCCTAAATTAATTATGGAAAGTAATTTTGAAGGCTTCTTGGTCGTGTTTGGTTAGCATGTGTTGATGGCGGGTCTTAATTAAAACTTTCTTGGATGTTCCCCTCCTCTTCGGCTTACTTGCACCCAACTTCAGTTGGTCACTTAAGCAAGCAGCTCACAAATCCGACATCAACACATAGCAAAATGAGTTCTAACCTAATATGGATGTTTGATTAACATTTGCTAAATGAGTTTTGATCAAAATTTCTGTTTTATTTTTCTTTTATTTATAACTATTTTTATATAACCTCGTAACCACACATAAGCTCTACACACTTATATCCTTTTGGATGTGATAATAACACTATTATTTAATTGAAAGAGTGTATTTACAAGTTTGATATTCCCTTCATTTATAAGCTTATTATTGAAAAACTCAAAACTCATTTTTAAAATCTAAAATCAGGGTTGTAAGTGATTCTGTAATAAAGAATATTTTCTCATTCTCATTCTAGGAGACTCATTCTGCCTTTGCTAAACCAAATGATTATTTATCTGTGAAAACTTGTTCTACCAAAATGATTGGCAAACGAGGCCTTAATGGAAGGATATGTAGAACTCGTTTATTACTACCTCTTGGTTTTTTTTTTTTTTTTTTTTATTTAAATTGATTTTCTTTTCAATGAAGCCTTGTGATGAAAAGAATATAAGGGCAATTTAGGGAAGCAAGAAAATTTTAAAATGCTAAAGAATTTATGATGGGTCTCATTCATAGTGTGAAAAGTGAACATGCAAGGAAGGAAACCAACAATAAAGCTCAGTTAAAGCCTCCCCTCCAAATGGTTTTATGTGAATGTTTCTTTTTATGTTTAATCTTTCCCAATCTATCTATTCGTCATAGTTTAAAAACCAATACTCTTTAAGAAAGTGATGTGTTCAACTTCAATCTAATCTTCAATTATTGAGATTTGTGTTTCATTTCTTCCTCTCTACATCACATTTGACTCCTGACTTGGAATACATGGGACTATATATCTGATGCAGACTTCTTCTGGAACAAATACAACTGAAACTTCAGTAAACTCAACCCAGATGATGTATGTGATGAAGTTTACATTGGAGGGATTATTCATTGAAGACAAGGTTTAAAGTCTCCGGATCGGGAACAGGTGATATCGGCCTGTTTGAATCCGGTACAAAAATTTATCTACCAGATCGATATTGGTCTGGACCGTTAAATTTATAAATTTAAAAAAAACAAAACAAAAACATTGGATCGATTGGCCCAGTTGTACCGGCGGGTCCGTACTATTATCAGTTGGATAGGTCCCGATACAAATCGTGCAGTACGGACTAGATTGGTCCAATCCATGAAACCATGATGGAAGATTCATTATTGTAGAATTTAATTGATTGATTGACAAGTAAAGCTACCAAGAATCTAAGAAGAATCCGTGGAAGGTGGTTCTGAAGTTGACTGGTGGTGATAACATTAGAGTAGGGTAAGCGAAAACATCATCGAAGTCATCGATCAAGAGCTCTCTGGGTCGGTTAGGATTTCGTATCCTCGTCCAGGAAAAAAACAACAATTTGTGGATGATAAGAACAATTGGAGGCTCTAATTTTGGTTGTAATTCATTTTTAATGTTTTCTAAGCTTTGCAAAATGGATGAAATCATTTTTTTTTTCTTTTCTTTTAAAATCCAAGATTTCAAGCACAGCTAAGTTTTCCATTTTTTAAGAACTTGAAATCCTGATTATGGGGGCTCAAGGTTGGTTTGTGAGACGAGCCTTACTTCATTGATAGCCCCATCTTCCTTTTTTTTTTTTTTTTTCTTTCTTCGGCACATAGTTTAAGGACCACCTCTTCATTGGGAGGCCAAGGGGTGCAACTTGGGTTGGGTTGATCCCAACCCTAATCTGACCTCCTTGGAGGTCAACCCAAACCCAATCCAACTCAATTTGCAACTCAAACACCAACTTCAAAACCCTAAATCCAATCCAACCCAAACTGCAAAGACATGCAAAATTAAGCTTGAAAATGACTTCGACCCCTTCACTACAACCAAAGCAACTAATTTTGCATAGCCTTTAGTCAAGGCTCAGATCTCTTTCTAGATCCATATGGTGAAGGATCATGACATAGAGCGTCTTTGCTTGAGCAAAAAGCAGGGGCGAGTAACGAACAACACCGAACGACGACTTAGACAAGGCGAGCAATGAGCAAAAAACAATGGTGGTGGGTCTCCATTTCGGGGGGTTGTATCGTGGTGGTGAATGAAGAGAATGGGTTTACCTCCTAGAGAAGAGATGATGATTGTGTAGGTCAAGGGCTTATTTAAAAAGTAATAGAAGATTGGAGGGGTTTCTTTAAATGACTTTGTAAGTAATTCAAAAAACTGGGTTAATTCGGGTTACCCGACATCCTAACTCAAAACCGAAGCAATATAAAGTTACATTTTTTCAACCCCAAAGCGACCCAAGCTATTTTAAAACCCAACCCAAACCGATACAAAGTCGGGCTGGGTTCGGTTGACCCAATCCAAGTTGCAACCCTATGGAGGACTGCAATTAGGGGTGTACAACGGGCTTGTTAAAAATGTTGGTATCCTAAGCCCACGAAACACAAGCTTGAGACGACACAGCTTATGAACCATGCCTTATATTAGATTGGGGGACGAAAATCAGCTATGATCTATGGTGTTGTCCACGTCGTGAGGTGACTCTCTGATTGGTTTAAAAAATAACTCCAAGTGTGTTATCATCCAATCACATGCCACCCACAAAGTGAACAACACTGGAGACCACAATTGATTTTCTTCGTAGATTAGGCTTATACGCAGGCAACCGGACCTGTTGTACACTCCTAATCTCAACCCATAAATATCCCTCTGTATGACAAAGACAGGAATTGATCCCATGTCTCAGGAGCGACATCACTAAGACTTTATGGCCATAACAAGCAACACCTCATTGACAAGCACATCTACTCTCAGCATCTTTCTTGGCCAGATAACTATACCAGTCGGCATGAAGTGAAAAGACTTATGTTGCGTTTGTCCCGGCTCGTGCTTTTGGATAAGCACTCGTTAGATAAGTAGTCCAATGGGAGCACTTATCCATAGTAACAATAACTGATTCCTTGAATAAAATAACGTTTGGTAAATGCATTTATTTAAGTGCTTATTAGGTTTAGAGGTAAAATAGGTATTATAAAAATATTATTAAAGTTTAAAAATAACATTTATTTATTTAAGTACTTATGAAAGTTTAGGGGTAAAATAATTATTATAGAAATATTGTTAAAGTTTAGAAATAGCTTCCCACATAAGTGATAAAAGAAGTTATTTTCAACAGCTTCTCCTTATAAGTAGCCTTCCTCTACTGCTATGGGTAAGCACACTTCTAATTTTAAACAGTGTTTTAATAAACTATAGGCTGAAATAAGCACTTATAAAGTCGGGTCAAACACAGTCTTAAATGCTAGCTTATGGCCTTGGGCCACACACAAGTGGGATCCAATCTGAATTAGGACCCATACTTGGTCCAAGCTAGCTCTTAAAGTTACAAATAACGGTCAACAATTTCGAGGTCGGCCCAGATATTGTAAGGCCATTGTATAAGCATCAACTACTTGGGTCCATGGAATTCAGTTAAATTTGTGAGCCGCTTAACTTCAGCTACAATTAGGGCTGTCAACAAGCCGAGTTTGAATTCCATATTTAGGTTCGCAAGCATAGTTTGAGCACTCTAAAAAAAAATGGCTCATTATATTAACAAGTTGGATAGGTTCGATTCTGTTAAAGCTCAACTCGGATTGTATATGACATT